>ML792194.1:225663-258458 GCA_009831015.1 Picea engelmannii
TATATATATATATATATATATATATATATATATATGTATATATACATATATGTATATATATACGTATATGTATATATACGTATATGTATATATATACGTATATGTATATATACGTATATGTATATTGTTATACATATATATATAATAATAATTGGGTTTACCTTGAGTGGTTGTGCTTAGGGGTGTCCCCCCCCATCCAGGTTCAATTCCCGCAAATGACATGTTGAGCTCTTAAATGAGAAAGCTATCGAAAAAGCCTTGGCTTTCTACAAAATATGGTTTACCCCGATACCATCCTCAAAATGAGGGGAATTGTCGAGTGGGTTTTCCCAGGCTCTATTCCAAGGAAAAAAAACATATACATGCATATGTGTGTGTGTACATATACATGCATATGTGTGTGTGTGTACACACACACACATATATATACAACCCGAGTGGAACTAATGGTTAAGAACACATGTTTCATTTTAAGAGGTCACAAGTTCAAATCTAGAGGGGGGGTAGGGTACCAATCCAGAACCTAGCTGGCACCCCAGACACGTGGCACTAATACCATCATCCACCTAGTAAAACACGTAGCCATGCTAATGTTTTCCACCTGGCATGACAAGTGGCATTCGTACCACTCAACACGTGGCATCAACTCTTCCCCAGGATCTCTGTCCAAATATGCCAAATCAACATAACATGTGGCACACTCTCTAGGATTCTCTAGAGATACTACATCCTCAAACTTCACATCCATATAAGATAACATGAGTGAAAAGAGCCTTAAAGAGAATATTTTTCTTATCCCATAGCAAAAACAATTCTCCCAAGAAGGTTTGATCCTTAGACTCTTCTACGATAAAAATATAACTTCACCAACCTACTATATATATGTGTGTGTGTGTGTGTGTGTGTGTGTGTATAGAGTAGGTTGGTGAAGTTATATTTTTACCGTAGAAGAGTCTAAGGATCAAACCTTCTTGGGATAATTTTTTTTGCCATGGGATAAGAAAAATATTCTCTTTAAGGCTCTTTTCACTCATGTTATCTTATATGGATGTGAAGTTTGAGGATGTAGTATATCTAGAGAATCCTAGAGAAAGATAGAGCATAAGCAAAAGAATTTTATAACTTATAATCTCAAAATTAAAGACAATACAACCTATCCTATCCTCCTCATAGAAGAAAGTCTCCCCCCCATTGAGAGCACGACTACGATTAGGTACTTATGTACAAGAACAAGATAAATATCATGGATGACAAGAGGCTCCAAAAAATTGCTTCAAACTCCAGCTAAAACCACCAGTGGATAAAGCGGGGATGGCATAAAGTTGCCAAGTCTTGTCTAAATCATTGGGAAGTACATGAAGGTCATTATGCAAAATACCGATCATATTTTTTTTTAACTGGGGAAATCATCAACTAGTCGGGAACATACTCGTGTGACACGTGGTCATGTTATCTGAATGCTACCACTATAACCCTAGGCATGCCAATGCAACCCCTCATGCGACACACAAGGCTAGTCAAGGGTTCGAACCGATGACTTCACATAACTAAGTGCCTTAACAATACACTCCATCAACAACTGTTCTACTCCCCGGGGGCTCAAAATATCGATCATATTAAAAATGTTGTTACATCTAAATTTAAATAGAACACATGGTGCTATAAAAAATTAGAGAACTCTCAGTTTTGACTAGCACAAAGAAGAAAATCAACATTGCTAAAATAAGAACAAACTCTCACGAGTTGCAAAGTGATACTGGGCATTGGACAATTCCCAAAACACCATGGGATGAAATAATATGTCATATTTCTGACACAAAGAGGGTTGAATATGAAGAGAACATTCTCTTAGAGTGCCATGTATATACCTAAATTAGACCACAATTTCAAAATATTTGTCACAATACCGACCTCTCTCACCTTCTAAGTCATAAAAAATATGATGATCTTGGAATCCTTCTCTTAATGCTTTTTGAGCAGATAAATAAAATTCTAAAGAAGTCCAAGTAATATCTTATCTTCTTTTATTAAGGTCTGATAGACCAATTCTGGTCTCAATGGATGTTAATCGTCATCGTCATCATCATTGTATATATATATATATATATATATATAATTACTTCAACACTAATTGAGAGAATACGACAAAGCAATCATAAGCCAAACTATGTGTTTGATGATATGTTACCTTAGCTATAAATAATGCACAACGATTGGAGGAAGGAGTGATGATATTGATGCATTCAATGTTTAATTCAACTTTCCATTTTTATCTATAGCCCAAGAACACAATGCACATGCATGGGAGAATGTTGCATGAATTGTCTGGCTGTTAGCACCCACAACCAACACATATGACTTGTGTATGGCCTCAAGGCTCCATGAAGTGATGCAAACAACTTGTTGGAGGTGTGCATGACCTCAATGAGGTGGATTCTCATTATTTATGTCCATGACAATGATTTTTAATTGTTGTATATGGCCTAAACAATCACAAGATTGTGGTTCCCTAGTGACATAAAATAGAAACTTGGTTAAAATAATGCAATATTCAAGTTCTCACATCCATTGATATTAAAAGCCAAGGTGGAATAGATGATGGTTGTCTTAGATATATTATATTTCTCCAATTGTTAATGGAAAATTAATTCCTAAATACATCTAATAGAAATATAATTTGTAATTCCTCATTACCACCATTAACACACTAAGAGTAGAAAATAACCATAAAAGTAAAGACTTCCTTTTAATGTGTATAATCTCTCATATTTCACACCACAAATAGAGAATGGACTTTAACTCTAAACTATCCACTCATATAAATGAAATCTATAACGATATCTATAATGATAGGCGCAACATTCGATCATAATGAAACTCACAATCAACACAAAGAATTTACCCTAGAAACCCAAACAAAAAAACTAGCTTCAAATAGTTGTTCAATGTTCATTTCAATAATCTCAAGATAATGTAGCTCATGGATCTATGGAAATTCGACAATTTACACAACTCCTCCCCCTTTGTATTATCTTCCCTAGCCAAAAAAGACCCTTTGAGAGTCAAGTTACAAGAAGATATGGTAGAGTTTGGGGCAATGGGAAGGTCAAGCATCATTTCCCTTTTATTTCCATTCCTCACTTTGTTTTCCTATTTCATTTTCCTTTTACATTCAATTCTTTTTTCATTTTCTATTTTTTTTTTTTAGAACTTGCATTGTCCTTTTCTTTTTTATACCTTCTTTAATTGTCAAATTGCACTTGTGTATTGAGTCTTACAACCATCTATTTTGTTCAAATACATTTCAGATCAATACCTACTGAACCCTTCTATCAATTTGAGAAATAACATGGGATACAAGGGGAGATTTTTTTTCAAACCTCTTGTTCAATGTAAGAATCTAAAGGTTGATCCATTACCAAGAAAAAAAAAGAGACATAACAAAGACACACTTTTATTCAATTGATGAAAGGAAGCTTGAATCGAACATGCATTATTGTTATCTCTATTATCACACAAGTTGTAGGTTGAGAAAAACTCGACCCAACCACTAAATGGCGACAAATAATAGGTCACCTATCCACTATCACCTTAGGCAGGTGTCCCCGTCACTATAGAGGTGAGGTAGTCACCTCAAGGGGGGAATCTCAGTGACCCTGGGGGGAATGAGATGAATATGGAGGAAGATGGATATGAAGTCCCTAGAGTTCAAATCTAAATGATGTGAAAGGGTTTAAATTAAGTCTTGGGAAGGTCCAATGATTTCCAAGTAAGTTAAGTGACGATAAATCAATAGAGAAATGACCCAAGAAATGCCCTAAACCAAGTAGAATATGTTAGCAAAATTTTAGCAAATTTTGGTGGTTAAAGCACAAGTTACAAGTGTTTTTATTTTAGGGTTTCTAAAGTCAAGTTATCTACCTTATGTCTGTATAAAACCAATCCACATATCAGAAATAATATCCAAAACTAATCACTTTTAAATGGCTCAAAAGATGCACCTAGGTTAGTAGAGGGTTAGGGCAAAAAATTTAGGCCTAGTATAGGGTTAGTTTAGGATATATTTAGGGTTAGTCACCTAGGGTTAGTGCTTCTTAATGGCTGTAGGTTAGTGTCTATTAAAACAAAAAAATTTAGTGGTTGAAAAGGGGACACCTTAGTGAGGCAAAATAGCCAAAGGCTCAAGGAATGTTTCCCTAAAGAGAGAGACTTAAAACTTGTAAAATCACGTTTTCCAAGGCAATGATTTTGTTTCTCCAATGAAATAATAAATGAATAGTTCTCTTAACAATTGGGTTAATGGGGTCATGAAAATAAAGAGCTAAAGACGCTACCTCCTTGGGGGTGTAAACCCTTTTACTCCCCAAGGCAAGTTTCTCTAGCTAGGGTTTAAGCTAAGAGGGTGTATGCCCTTATACTTCTCTTAGCAAACCCTTGTTTAACTAAAAATATGAATCATAAAATGATGAAAAATATGGTGGGGATGTATTCCCTTATACTTCCCACCTATCTCTTATCACAATAACCTTGACTTGAAACAAATGATAGCATGAAAGTAAAGACCATACCAATTCAAGGAAAAATGCTAAGATAATCCACCACAATAGCAAGAGAGAAGCCTTCCAAGGCTAGTGAATCACTTCCATAAACCAGACATCAAGAGATAACCATAAACAATAGCACAAGAGAGATAGTTTTCCAAAGGTAGCGAAAATTTCACACCAAGAGTCCTCTCACAAGAGGGAGAGTTATGTTAAAATGAGATCCTATGATCTCTTATTTATACAAAATGTCACCAAGGTGACTTGTCCACATATTTAGGGGTAAACCAAAATACTAGGGTTCAACAACCCTAAACCTTCCCCCTTAATAAATTAATTCATTTAAAATTCACATTTGCACATAAGAAAACCATAATTTAGAAGGATGTCAACCCTTTAGGGGACATTTTGGCACTAAGACGAGGTCGTTGGTGATGGAGGAGAGTGGAGAGGCTTCCCAAAGCTACATGTCAACCATCAAGACCACTTCTTTCATGATTCCTTCAAAACGTCCTTCTTCCAATGCGTGTCACCTCACTACAAAGCCCTAACCCCCCTAGGTGACATCATGCTAAAAAAGGAGACATTTTGCCTCTCCTAGGAAATTGTTTTGGCATGTGGGGGCTAGGCTACATCATCCAAGTCATCTTCAAGGCCTTTCAAGTTTGATCTTCCTCATTCGACATGTGGTCCATTGGAATCCACCTATGGGATTCAAGCCCCATGGAATCCCAATCTAGGCTTGTTCTTCCAAAGTTGTCCACCAACTAGGTCCTGCAAAGAAAAACAAGCATGCCCTCCAAGGATCTCGAGTCATAACATCATGATAAGTGAATCAAATAAATAAATGATCCACCTAAGAATGTTCATCAAAGATCACTATATCAAACAATTAATTGCTCAAAGACACTATGGAACTTGTCAAGATTGAATATGGGAGGGTTGACAAGGTGTTCTATTTGGTAGATATTTCCCTAGGTCAAGGAAAGTTTCCAAGAGATCCCTCTCTAATCCATGTAAAGTGGGTGAGGTGGCTGGGGAAAAGACTCATTGGTCATAGGGATCATGAATACAAGAGTTCACAGTGTCTCATTCATGGGTGCCTTTGTAGAGGGTGTGTGGTACCTTTTTCCACAATGCACTTTTTCCAAGCCCATTATTTTCCATTCTTTTATTCTTTCATAATTTTAAGGAAAGGTTGAAGGCCACTACCCTGGCGTGGTGTCCAGATAATGGCAAATTCACCCACAAACACCTAGTGGAAATGAGAAGACTGGCTCATGATGAGACCCCCTTTCTCTCAGCCATGCAACTAAGAGCCATTACCTTGGTTTAGCGACCAGATGATATAAATTCCATACTACTAGATATTCATGGATGTGATAGGTCGACTCGTGATGAGACCTCCTTTCCTTCAACTAACCTTTTAATCATTTTAAATCATATTTCATTGTGGGTCCCCTTTTACTCAACGATAAGCGTTTCATTGCTTTCTTGGGTGATCCCTGGGAGAATCATATAGAAGGTTCATACATAGGATTTTATGTTTTACCCAACATCAATCCCTCTAGGCCTTCATCCCCTTATTCCCTTAGAATGAGGGACAACCCCTTTTTGGGTCGATACGCCCTAAAATCCCAAGAGATAAGGAAATGTGGGGGGGGGGGGGATAGTGATGGAAAGTGGTAAGTATGGTCAGGAATGATACGATGGCTCTTCAAGGGAGTTCCTAGTATCAAACCCATCCCCAAGGAATACCACTTACTAGAGCACAATGTCAATCACAAAGGTGAAGCAGGGAAAAAGGCATAATGTCCAAGCATATATCATGAAATCTAGAGAAATATAAGATACACCATACTCAAATGTCTTAAATATTGAAATGATGCTTACCATAATATTGACTTGTACCTCATGGAGAAAGGCCCACTTCCTTCCGGAAGCCAACTGATCTGGTGGATTCCATTTGGAAGTTTGCGACCATCTGTGGTGTTGAGGAGGATCTCCATCTGTGAAGAAGGATATTGTTGGTCATATAGTCTCTCGACACTCCATATTTGCAACATGAGGGCCTTGAGACATAATATCCTTAGTTATCCACAAAATGGGGATAAAATTTGGCTCCTACTTAGGGACATGTGCTCTCCATAGAGTACATGAGAACTGCAACATCTCCCGATAGAACTGTGCTTGCCAAAAAATCAGACAAAGGGATTAGAGTATCTAGGGTGGTGCTATCACCCTTCATCCATATATATATATATATATATATATATATATATATATATATATATATATATATATATATAAATCCAAAAACACAAAAAAATAAACTAGAAAAGAAAAAAATTGACATTTTTTTTTAAATTTCTAAGCTAAGCATGAAATCAATATGCAAGTAGAGCAAAATGAAAATGAAATGCATCTAAATTAGTATGAGAAATCAAGATGCAAATGCAGGGGAAAGCAATATGAATTAGGTACTCATCTAGGGCATGGGCCCTGAAGAAGTCACGTGACCTGGATGTAATGTTGGAGAAAATATCCATCCACTAGTAGTGGCATCTTCCTCCCGTCTAATGCTGCCAGATAATACCTTTCTTTGTTAGACTTCTAACTGATTATGTAAGGGCCAAGTCATGAGTTGTTATATGTCTGGTCATATCTGGGCTTGCCATTTATTTTATTGATCTAGATTACTGATCCAGATTTAGGAGTGGAACAAACTGATTGACATACTGAATACAATAAACATAGAGATATGAAGAAAAACATAGATATCCAGTGAACAATATATTCTATTGAATATATGAAATAGGTTGAAACTGTAAAACTACAGAACTGAAACACTTGCTCGAATGGTGGTAGCTATCTCCGAGAAGAGATGTGGCTAATACACACATCTGTTTGAGCATCATGATTACAATGAGGCTCCAGAGGCCTTTTTGATATTACTCATGAATGTCCAAACCATAGACATCCAAAAACCTAACCCTAGAAGGTGAAACGCCAAAAGTCATGTGGCCCCCTATGGGTAAGTTGGTACCTCAACTTCCCGGGGTCATAAATTTTGCATACGACCTCCATTTTAGGTACGTGATAGCCCGTTCGAAAGGTCTTTCAGAGAACTACACATTACACCATCAAACTCTGACTTTGACTACAGTTTGACTGTGGTGAGCCAAAAAAACACTGTTTAGGGCTCCAAAACGGCCCTTAAAGTACAACAAGATGTGATGATATGAAAACATACAAAACAAGCCAGTTGGATTAGGTGAGAGACCACCAATATCTGCCTGGAAGATGTGTAGGGATTCATAAAACCCCAAAAGTGTAGAAACCACAATTACAAAGAAGTACAAAAGAACGTGCTGAACTAAAAATGGACAAGAGGAGCCAGTTGGAATAGGTGGGTGGCCACAAATATATACCTGGATCAATCCTCCTCCCTTAGGAATCAATTCTCTCCATTGCGTTGAGTTCCCCCATTAGGTGAGGAGACTTCTGTTGGATTTGGCCCCCAGTGAGCCACTTTCCTTGGTGGAGGAGTTTCCCTGCCTTGACAACCCGATAAAGTTGGATCCTTTGTTGGTGAGTTCCCTTGATCTGTGTGTTCACTATCTGGTCAATGGATGCTTGTTCCATGAATTCCAGGTTGATCTTTGTTGGTGTCAGTTGTTCTACGATCTCTGAGGTGTCCAATAATGGTGGAAAATATGGCTGAAGGAGGTCCACATTGAACACTGGGTGTAGGCTATGGAAGGGTGGAGTGTTGAGCTCAAAATAATTGCTACCCACAACCTTGGTGATAGTGCAAGGCCCATAGAGAAGTGGGCAAATCTTCCGATGGGGCCCTATGAGACGATCCTTCTGAAAATGTAATCAGAATTTGTCTCCAACCTAAAATTGGTGCGGTACCATGTGTTGATCATGGAGCTACTTGTACTTAGCATTGGATTTCTGTAAAATCTCTTGGACTTGTTGGCGGATGTGTTGAATCCACTCAATGAATCTGGTGGCTTTGTCGGTCTCATACTGAACATGGGAAGAGTCTGTCTGTGTGGTGGAAAGAGGCAGTGCAACATCAATGGGACCCAAGGGTTGGAATCCCATCCCCACCTGAAATGGGCTATGGTCGATGGAGCTATGGAGAGCCATGTTGTAACTGTGTTGAACATAGGGGAGACTCTCATCCCATGTATGTGGATGCTTAGAGTTGTACATGCGTAGGATGTGCAAAATCATCTGATTTACGACCTTTGTTTGGTCGTCTGTTTTGGGGTGGAAAGAAGTGGATTTAGTGAGCTTGGTGTCCAACAATGACTAGATACTCGACCAAAATGTGTTGAGGAACCTGCTGTCCTGGTCGGAGATGATGGTCTGTGGTATCCCAAAATGGATCCATATTCATTCAAAGAAGAGCTTGGTAGTATCTTCCACTGTGATATTCTTCTTGTAGGCTGTGAGGATGGCCATCTTCGAAAACCCATCAATGACCACAAATACGCATCCATTTTCTTACCTGGTGGATGGAAGGCTAGACATGTAATCCATTGATATGGATTCCCAAGGATTCTCAAGAGTATGAAGAGGGGTGTATAATCCTTTCTTCTTGATGGATGGCTTGGCAATGGCACAGACAATGCAATATATGATACACCTACTGACGTCTTGTCGGAGTTTTGGCCAACAAAAATGCTTTTGAAGAACGACCACAATTTTCTCCACGCCAAAATGTCCTGCCATCTGACTGTAGTGGGCTTCCCAAATTAGATTTGCATGCTCGCTTGTAGGAATACAAAGATGGCCCAGATGGAATAATAGTATGTCTTGAATGTGAAAATCAGTGACAGTCACACATGTACCCAACAACTGATAGGTGGTGGGAAAGTCTAGATCTTGCTGATAAATTTGGGGCCACTCAGATGGCTCATGTCCATAGGAATGGAGAATAGTGGTGAGGGAAGCCACGAGAGGTCGACTGAGGTAGTAGACAACACGATTTGAGATCCTTGTCTTATACTTGATGTTGATATGGAACTGCTACATGTAGGTGAACCACTTTTGATGGCTATCGTTCTGCAATTTCTCCTGTGTCTGTATGAACTGCAGAGGCTTGTGATCAATGTGGATGATTGTCTCCTTTCCCAGAATGTAATGTTTCCATTGAAGATAGGATTGTACGATGGAATACATCTCTTTGTCATAGGTGGTGTATTTTCAGACAGTATCTGAAAGTGTCTCACTATGGTATGCCACTGGATGACCATGCCGAGTGAGAATTGTGCCTACAACATAGTTAGATGCATTAGTCTCTATCTCGAACGGTTGCTAAATATCAGGAAAGGAGAGTACCGGAGCTAAAAAAAAGTGATGCTTCATATCATCGAATGCTCATTTTTGTTCCTTCCCTCATGCTAACTTTTCCCTTCCATTGCCCTTACTCACCTAGTTGAGGGCCCATGAAATATGGGAGAATACCAACATGAACTATTGGTAGAAGTTAGCCAATCCCAAGAAGCTCCAAAGCTCGGTTAGTGTGGTCGGGGATAGCCAGTCATGGATGACTTGGATCTTAGCTGGATCAACATGCACCCCATGCTCATCAACAATGTAGCCCAAGTATTGGACCCTGTTCACGCCAAAAGAGCATTTTTCCAAGTTTGAATATAGCTTGTGTTGCCGCAGAGTGCTCAAAACCTGCTGAATATGCTGCATGTGCTCCTCCACGTTCTGCTGAAGATGAGGATGTCATCCAAATATACCACCAAAAAAGAGTTGGTGAAGGGTCTCAATACATCATTCATCAACCTCATGAAAGTGGCTGGTTCATTTGTTAAGACAAAGGGTATGACCAACCATTCAAAGAGACCTTCTTTATATTTAAAGGTTGTCTTCCATACATCAGCTGGATCGAAGGAAACCTGGTGGTAGCCAGACTTTAGGTCAATATTGCTGAAGAAATTTTCCCCTTTGAGTTGGTCAAGAAGGTCATCAATCTTGGGAATCGGGTATCGGTTCCTGACTGTGATTTTGTTTAAGGCTCTATAATCAATGTAGAGTCGCTAAGTCCCGTCCTTCTTCTGCACCAGTACAATAGATCTTCCAAAAGGGGAGGATTTGGGTATGATGTGCCCCTTTTGAAGAAGCTCCTGGATTTGACACTTGATTTCGTCATTTTCCATCAGCGAGTGGAAATAAACAGGTCCATTAGGTAGAGGTGCACCGAGAGTCAGATCAATTGGATGCTTGACTTGGTAGTGCGTTAGTACCCCGGTGGGTGAGGAGAAGATGTCTTTATATTCTTCCACGATCCTGTCCACTTGATTCTGCTGAAAAGAGAGGCTCTTTGTAGAGGCCACGGATATGGTGGTGACCTTCTGCTTACTGTGAGCACAGATAAAAAAGAATACAAACTTCCCGGTCTGTGAAATGACCTTACTACATTTCTTAGTAGAGATTAAAGAAATAGCAGTAGGCAGTACTACCTTTGGGATCCTGTACAATTGTCTACCCAAAGTAATAATAAAATTGTGGGGTATAGACTCATACAAAACATGACACTTCCACAAATATGGTTTTCCTAAAATAACATCACAAATTTCAAGGGGAGAAATATCACACATTACCTCATCTTTGAAAGGCTTGATGATGTAGGGTAGACAACACTGTTGGCTGACACAAAGATATCTTCTTTGGTGAAGTTAGTCGATGGTGTAAGGCTGCGGGTGCGGTGTCATTGGTAGGTCCATATGCTTGATGACCTCTGCTGAAATCAATTTCTTTTAACTGACGCTATCGACAATCAAATGAAGAGGAGCCCCCTTTAACCACATCTGTGCGTGAAAGAGGTGTTCCCCTTCCTATGGATCTTCTGGTTCACTTGGTGGGATTTTGGTGGTAGCGAAAGTGGCACTGGATTCATCATCGATGATCCACTTCCCTCCTTCATAATTTGATTCAAAATTAGAATCGGCCCCTGACTCGGAAGATTTCAACTCGGACACGAGTGACTTTTTGGAGCAACATTCTTCAGTGTTGTGCCAAGGGATTTTATGGTACTCACACCATTTTCCCATGTCCTTCTTCGTCTTCTCATTGCTCTTCTTGTGTTGTGGCTTGGACTGGTTGTCCTGAGAATGGAAATCTCTACTCTATCCCTTGCTGTGTGGGTTGGGGCCACTTTTTCCCTGCTTCGGCTGTGAGGAGTTTGAAGATCCAAACTCTCGCCTCTTCTGCTTAAATTTCTACTAGATCTTGACAATGTATCTATAAGACATACCCAATGAGGTGATGTCCATAAACTCCATTTATGTTTGGATGTATCTATGCAAAAAAACACAGTATTTTAGCACCATATGTCACTCAGAGTCTTTGATAGCCGGTTTGGTGCACAGGGTGTGGAAAATATTGGTGAAATCTGGTACTGTCTGGTCCCTTTCTTGATGTAGGGTGGTCCATCTGGTGTGATGGTCCTCGTAGCTTCTAACATGGTAGTACTATTCTTTAATGGCATCCTGAAAGGAATCCCATGTGGGGGAAACCACAATATTGCAGATTCCTCTATGTCCCTTTTCTCAGAGTAAGTGTCCCACCAGTCCTTAACATGGGGGATGATCTTGAGGAGTGCAAAAGTAATCTTTTCCCTATCTGAAAAATTGTGGACTGAAAAATACCCTTCGAGCAAATTCAACCATTTATATACAACATTCACATCTATTAGTCCTTAAAATAATGGAATATCAAAATATACCTATACCTTGAAGGGGGTTGCATGGCTGCTTGATGAAGATGCTTCTCCTGTGGGTAGCCGCCGAAGGATCTGCGCAAAATTGTCCATCATTTCATTCCTTTTTCGCGCAAGGGATTCCTCGAGCAACATTTTAAAATATCCCCTACTCTATCATATTTATTTTCATCTCCCATGGGTTGTTTTCGGGCTCAGCGTGACCGATATTGCAATGAATCGATTGGTTCGAGTCCCAACTTCTTGTACCCAGATCTTGTCGGGGACATGCACGAAGAAAAACAAATGAAGAGCAAACTTCTTTGATACCACATATTTGGATTACTGATCCGGATTTAGGAGAGAAACAAACTGATTAACAGACTTAATACAATAAACACAAAGATATGAAGAACACCACAGATATCCAATGAACAATATCTTCTATTGAATAAATGAAATAGGCTGAAACTATAAAACTGCAAAATTGAAATGCTTGCTCGAATGGTGGTATCTATCTCTGAGAAGAGATGTGGCTGTTATGCACATACGCCTGAGAATTTGGATTAAAATGAGGCTCCATAGGCATTTTTGATATTACTCATGAATTCCAAAACCCTATACATCCAAAATCATAACCCTAGAAGGTGAAACACCAAAAGTCATGTGGGCCCCTATGGGTAAGTTGGTACCTCAACTTCCCGGGTTCGTAACTTTTGCATACGACCTTCGTTTTAGGCGTGTGATAGACCGTTGGAAAGGTTTTTCATAGAAATATACATTAGACCATTAAAATCTAACTCCATCTATATTTTGACTATGGTGAGCCAAAAAAACACTGTTTAGGGCTCGAAAACGGCCTTGGAAGTATAGCAAGATGTGATGACATGAAAACATACAAAATAAGCTAGTTGGATTAGGTGAGAGGCCACCAGTATACACCTGGAAGATGTGTATGGATTCAGACAACCCCATAAGTGTAGAACCCACAATTACAAATAATTACAGAAGAATGCGATGAACTAAAAATGGACAAGAGGAGCCAGTTGGAATAGGTGGGTTGCCACCAATATCCACCTGGATCATTTATCCAACATGAGCGCAGGACTTCCTTCATTGAAATCGATGCAAGGTGCATTCTTATCATATGGAGACTCTGTGTGGACTCTAAGTTTGCTGATTTATTCATGTTTCTCATCTTCTTACTCCATAATATGAATAGACCCCAGTTCCTTCCCATGGTATTTTGCGGTCTTCTTCTTATTTTTCCATGGGAGAAACATCTCTATGGAATATTCTTATATGAAGGGTAAATCCAATAGATCATAATCAAACAATTGTGGAGGCATATCATAGTAGTGTTCACTGACATAGTTAGGGCCCCTCAGATCCATCCCATGTGTATCTTTCTTTTCCTTGTTATGTAAAATCTCATATATTCCATCACCCATGGGAATATATGCATGTGTAAGGTTCATGCTAAGAAAAACCCCAAGGGATGAGGACCAGGTCCTAGACAAGAGCATCCCCCAAGCATCCAAAACATCAATCACCAATATGTCCATGAGGATGTTGATATGTGGAAAATCTATCAAAAATACCTCAACGTCTTCACACACCCCCAAGACCTAGACCCTCCATGAATCAATAGCGCAAAATTTTCCATAAGGTCGGGTTGTCTTCAAACCAAGTTTTTTCCTTACCTTCAATGACATGAAATTTCCCAAGGCCCCTGAATCAAGTGTGCAGTTGTTCAAGCATAAGCCATTCATGCCTAATGAAAGATAGAAAGGAGGGTTGTTTTCCCTTGGTCGATCAAGATACATAGTGTTCAAAATGATGGGAGGATCTTCCTTCTTGGTTGCCACTTGCAAGACTTTCAAAACTTACCTTTTTACAAAAGGGATCTTACACATCTCTATCACTGGGACCGTCATATTAAGTTTTCCAAACATGCTTGCAACATATATATTTAACCAAATATCATCTGCGGGAGTTTTCTTAGGAAGAAAGTCACATACCGACGATGGAGGTGGCAGATCCACCTTTTCTGCTGATGGGAGAGGAGTATCAGGCTGTGACATATGGGATGAATATTTATTTCTTCCAGTGTAGGTTAGATATTCCCTCCTCCTCAATTCCTTCTTTTGATCATCTGTCAATTTATTCAAGGCCCATAGTCTCCCCTCTCTTTCTCCTCTTCTTTTGGTTTCATTGGTTTGCTCTTGGGTAAATTGTTCCTCTTAGAAATTGAAAATCATATCAATGAAGTTCATATCCTTAGGAGAATATTCATATTGTCTGGCTCATTCATCTTCCCTGTGGGGTTCTTGGCACGAGAGGCACCAAGCTTCTACATCAACTGTCCCAACATGTTTTAAAGTATCTAGGGCCTTTTCCTCTTGTTGAGGTCTTGGTTTCCAACCAGTGGCATATCTATGCTGTCTGGAAAAATGAGGTATAGGAGAAGATTGATTTCTTTCCATTGTATTCATACGACTCATAAGATGATTCTGCATTGGAAAAAATCAAGTATTCATTTGGTCTATCTTTTGAGTTAAGAGAACAATCATATCAAGAGCAATGTTGTTGGAAACTTTAGTCTTTTCTTCTACTCTGACATGAGGGTAGTGAAAAGGTTCCACCTTTGAATCAAGGAGGTTTTCTTCAATATCAACACTGTACTCTTTGGATACTACCAATGATGTGGGCTTTTTGTCTTTGAGAATAAATCGAAACTTCCCTTCACAAGAATTCATGTAAAGGAGATGAACTAATGATGTCGTAAGACGAAAATATATTGGAATTTGATTGTATAACCTGTCCAACCTAGAATTGAATTCCTTCACCGTCTCATTATCCTTTTTATTTATCTGATTAAACTGAGCCCCAAGTGTTCCACCATCTGCCTTTGTTGACCATCTATTCTTGAAAGAACTAGAAAAAACATCATAACATGTGAGATGATTGTTAGGGAGTCCTCTGAACCAATCAAGGGATTCTTGAGTCAATGATGAGGCAAATAATTTCATGTCCACATCTTCATGCTCAATACCTGCATTGTCCATGTCCTAGACCATGACATAAACATGATCTTCAATGGTTATCACGTTGTTTCCTGGGAACTTTGGCAACCACTTGTTGACCTCCTTTGGCATTGTATTAGGTCAACCTTGGATATTGACCATGTTAAGGGGTTTGTAAAGGTATTTTTCCCAAGGTAGAGCCATTATAGCAAGAGAAAGGGTATTATGGAAAATGGTTTTAACAATGGGAGACTTGAGAGGAGGCCTTATTTGGTAAACCTCTGAAGGTTTGAACCTCCTAGGGGGAAAAGGTTTGGGAAAGGAAAGGTTATCGGAAGGTGGAGTCACTAGATGAGTTTCAAAATGAGCTCATCAATAAAGGTGGAAAGGGAACATCCCTTGGGTGGAGTCACTAGGAAATCTAAGGGGAAGGATTTGGGATAGCTTTCCAAAGTGTCGTTAGGGTTCTGAAGAGGATTCAAAATCCTCCTTGAAAACAATGCAAAAATGTTATCACACAAGTTGTAGGTTGAGAAAATCCCGACCCAACCACTAAATGGTGACAACTAAGAGGTCACCTACCCATTGTCACCTTAGGAAAGTGTCCCCACCACTTTAGAGGTGAGGTAGTCACATCAAGGGGGGAATCCTGGTGACCTTAGGGGGAATGAGATGAAGATGGAGGAATATGGAGATGAAGTCCCTAGAGGTCAAATATAAATGATGTGAAAGGGTTGAAATTAATTCTTGGGAAGGTGCAAGGATTTTCAAGTAAGTTGAGTGACCTGCCAAGTCTGAATACCTGCCCGAGACACAAGGAAAACCAAGCATATAGTATAATATGTTAGTTGGAAAAGCAAGTTAATCTTGTTGTACATAATTTTCATTAACAATAATGATATATATTATCTCAATAAATATGAAAAAGGATACAAAATAAGTGCTAAGTATGTGATAAATAAAGAAGAGATAAAGCTAGTGAAAGCTAGCTCAACTCACCAATGATTAAGCAACAACTTTAGCACAAATAGAAAGGCTGAGATAAAAGATTAATGAATAAATATTATCAGCCTTATGGCTGTATAAATATTGTTGCAACATCAGTAAAATAAGTACACAAACCACCCAAGAAATGCCTTAAACCAAGTAGAATATGTTAGCAAAATTTTAACAAATTTTGGTGGTTAAAACACAAGTTACAAGTGTTTTTATTTTAGAGTTTCTGCAATCAATTTATCAGCCTTATGGATGTAGCAAACCAAGCCTTATATCAGCAAGAATATCCAAAAAAAATCACTTGTAAATTTCTCAAAATATGCGCCTAGGTTAGTAGAGGGTTAGGGCAAAAATTTAGGCCTAGTCTAGGGTTAGTTTAGGAGCTAGTTAGGGTTAGTCACCTAGGGTTAGTGCTTCCTTAATGGATGTAGGTTAGTGTCTATTAAAGAATACATTTTTAGTTTTTGAAAATGGGATGCTTTAGTGAGGCAAGATAGCCAAAGGATCAATGGACATTTCCCCAAAGAGAGAGACTTAAAACTTGTAAAATCACGTTTTCCAAGGCAATGATTTTTTTTCTCTAATGCAATAATAAATGACTAGTGATATTAACAATTGGGTTAATGGGGTCATGCAAATAAAGAACTAAATAAGCTACCTCCTTGGGGGTGTAAACCCTCTTACTCCCGAAGGCAAGTTTCTCTAGCTAGGGTTTAAGCTAAGAGGTTGTATGCCCTTATACTTATCTTAGCAAACCCTTGTTTAACCAATAATATTCAGCATAAAATGATGAATACTATGGTGGGGTTGTATTCTATTATACTTCCCACCTAGATTCTAGCACAATAATCTTGACTTGAAACAAATGATAACATGAAAGTAAAGACCATACCAATTCAAGGAAAAATGCTAAGATAATCCACCACAATAGCAAGAGAGAAGCCTTCCAAGGCTAGCACATAACTTCCATCAACCATACGTCAAGATATAACCATAAGCAAGAGAAAAAGAGATACAATTTGCCAAAGGTAGCGAAAATTTCATACCGAGAGTCCTCTCACAAGAGGGACAATTATGTTAAATTGAGATCTTATTATTTATACAAAATGTCACCAAGGTGACTTGTCCACATATTTATGGGTAAACAAAAAAAGTAGGGGTCAACAATGGTAATATTTCCTCCCTAACAAAGTAATTTAATTAAAATTCACTTTTTCACATAAGAAAACCCAAATTTAGAAGGACGTCACCCCTTTAGGGGATGTTTTGGCACTAAGAGGAGGTAATTGGTGATGGAGGAGAGTGGATATGCTTCCCAAAGCCACATGTCAAGCATCAAGACCACTTCCTTCATGATTCCTTCAAAACTTCCTTGTGCCAATGCATGCCACCTCACCACCAAGCCCTAACCCCCCTAGGTGATGTCATGCTAAAAATGAGATTTTTTGCCTCTCCTATGAAAAATGTTTGGCATGTGGGGGATAGGATAGATTATCCAAGTCATATTCAAGTCTTTTCAAGTTTGATCTTCCTCATCTAGCATGCGTGCCCTTGGTATCCACCCGTGGGCTTCAAACCCCATGGAAGCCCAAGCTAGGCTTGTTCTTCCAAAATTGTGCACTAGCTAGGTCCTATAAAGACAAACAAGCACACCATCCAAGGATCTCAAATCATAACATCAGGATAAGTGAATCCAATCAATAAATGAGCCACCTAAGAATGTGCATCAAAGATCACTATATCAAATAGTTAATTGCTTAAAGACATTATGTGGCTTGTCAAGATTGAATATGGGAGGGTTGACGAGGTGTCCTATTGGGTAGATCTCTCCCTAGGTCAAGGAAATTTTCGAAGATATCCCTCTATGAGCCATGTAAAGTGGGTGAGGTGGTTGGGGTCAAGACTCAATGGGCATAGGGCTCATGACATACAAGAGGTTGTAGTGTCTCATTCATGGGTGCCTTTGTAGAGGGTGTGTGGTACCTTCGTTCACAATGCACTTTTTCCAAGCCCATTATTTTCCATTTTTGTATTCTTTCATGATTTTAAGGAAAGGTTGAAGGCCACTACCCTAGCGTGGTGTCCATATAATGGAAATGTCATGCACAAACACCTAGTGGAAATGAGAAGGATGGCTCATGATGAGACCCATTTAGCTTAGCCATGCAATTGAGAGACATTACCTTGGTTTTGTAACCAAATGATGGCAATGTCATACCACTAGATATTCATGGACATGATAGGTCAGCTCTTGATGAGACTTATTATCCTTTAACTAACTTATTAAGCATTGTGTTGAGCACTCAACACACCTTAAAATCCTTATGAAATTTTATCACTTTTTGGGTAACACTTGTTTTCTTCACTGTTTGAATCGATTTCACTTTGGGAAATGGTTTATCTTTGTTTTGTTTTCATGACTCTTATCATCAAGTCAAGTTTGTTTGAACTTGTGAAACCTCATGTCTAAAAGAACTTGACACCCGAATTAAGAATCAATAGCTAACACTGCACCTAACGCGCTCAGGTTCAGCGTCGAAAAAATTCAAGCAAGTAAAGGGACCACACAGTAACAAAATTTGCCGCGCGCCGATCCCCATCAACCTCGACATAATGTGGAGTTCGTTTGCGTAAGTTACTTGCACGAAGTTTCAAGAGATAGTCGATCCCCTTCGGCATCGAAAAAATATGGGAAGGATAGACATTAACAAAGGATGCAAAGAAATCATCGATAGCCAATAACTGATGCGCTTTATCGGGGTCGGGGAAATCCAGAAAGGTTAAAACAATCATTTTTTCTGTGGCAAACATATTGTCGATCGCCTATCCTCGATGAATTTTCGGCATCGAGACTTTTTCGAGAGAGTCGATCCGAGAGCACTTGGGTAGGTTTATCGCTGATTGCCGATCCTTGATACCTTTCGGCGTCGACAAGATAGGATTCGGTTTTAGAACGTATAGCTTAAATAAAGTCCTGATTCTAATTAACACAAGCAAATTAAGTGGCTGGTCTCGATTTCCACGTGTCTTTATCACGTAAGGGGGTCGTACGACCTAGTTTCATCTTGAGTCATGTTAAGTTTCCCTAGGTCCTAGTCACGCCTCCTAGTCATCTTTGCCACATCATCTCTGTATGACAAGATCGATCAGCATCAGAGATTTTGCAAGAAGATATCAACGAAAATTGTTTGAAGCATAATCTTGACCCCAGACCCACCAATTGCACTAGAGAAACAATGGGATGTTTTCGGCATAAGATAGATCGGATTTGGACATTTAATAGACCAGTTAATGCTTGATGCCACATTTGTTTCTACATTGTGTGCCGATTAAACAACAACAATGTGAAATCACCGATAGACCATGTTACAACCCGCGCTCGCGCTGTCAACCTGCAATGAATTTAATTTTAAGCATCTCTGAAGATCTGGAGGCATATTTAATGAAATTACACTTATAACCCGAATTGAATGGGTGATGCGACAAGGTAAGTTCATCCCTGTTTAAATCTCTATAATGGTTTTGAACAAATTCATTATGTGCACAAGTTTGAATTCTAGGGCATCTAAAAGAGCAAAGAGAGCATCTTGAGACTGTGTCGACCCTCAGATTATCAAAACCAGGTTAAACAAGTTGTAGAGGTATGTGTTCAAGTTTGTCAATTCATTGGTCATAATTTATATATGCATATGATTTTCTTGCATAATATCTAAACTATGTTCTAACTGTAGGTAAAATGCTGCCGAGAAGGCCCACCAAGCAGTGTAAAGAATCGATTACATCAATATGGTTCAAAACGACCGAGATGCCACAGAGAATGACATTCGGTTGCTGAGGGACAACAACATAGATCAGATAAGGAAAGAGGCCAAATACTGGGTGAAAATGGCCCAGGAACCCCAGTGGGAGATTCAAGAAAAATGGGCCGATTGCGAAAGGAGTTGGGTCAATATTAATCGGGAGATGAAAAACATCGGCCTCCAAGAATTCAACTCACCCAAGGACTTTTTCGACTTGCATGACATTGTTAAATAACATGTAGAACAAGACTCGACATGGACTGCAGAGATAGCAAAGGTGGCGAGAATGGCGCCAGGTCAAGTACAACAGTTCATGGAGCACTCGATCAAGGCTCGAACAATATTGAAACAGTTAAGTGTCAAAATAGTTAAGTATCGGGCATAGGCAGTAGAAGTAAAAGAAATCCTTTTGGCCCCGATGGACCAACACAGATTCCCATATTCCAACACATGCAAGGAAATCTTCGTCAAATGGCTAGAGTATGAGAAGAGTCATCCACTTCAGTGAAACCATTTGATGACTCTTAGAAGATAGAGAGATGGAAGCACCATGTGGCGATTTTTTGTTTTACTTAGCTTGCACTTTTGATAATTATTTTTATGTAGTGATTCATTGTAAATAAGAGGATCAACCTTTTATAAAGGGTTGATGGGTTTTGCAAAGACCCTCATTTTTGGAATTGTAAAGAATTATTTCTGAACTACCTTAATTGAGAATTCTTGTTTAGGACCAGAGACAAACTTTTGGTTTTCATCAAAGGCATTATATGATTGGATTGAGGAGGAACTACTTCCAACTTTATTTCAGTAATTGATGTTGTGACGAGTAAGAGCTCTTAACCTATTGATAATTTATCTTTCTTAATATTTTTGCAGCTCTTGTTCTTAATGATGGAAAGAAAATCATTGTGTTAATGTGTGATTAATGATTAGAGCTAAGGAAACTATTTTTCTTTCCATCATCTTATTGCATGCATATTTTCTTCATAATAATTGTATCTCATGCAATAATTGAAATACCAACAAGTTAATTTATAAGTACTAGGATTATAACATGTGTGAATATCTTTGTTTGCATGCTTGAGCACAAGGGTTATCCTAAGATCAACCTTCTCTAGTAGTTAAGACTCCCTTTCACCAATTGGTTTATACCAACACACATAATTTATCAGACTCATCTAATAAAATAAAATACAAAAAGAGAATGTTTAAACTGATGGAGGAACTTTCATAAGAAGATATCCTTTCAATCACTACGTAAAGCCCATCGATAAATTGGTCGAATCGAGAGATCTGGAGAACCATTCCACCATCAAATGCTGCAGAGTCTAATTGGGTGTTTGTGGCAGGTTTGGTTCCTGCTGTTGAGTTAAAGGGATTTAGGACCCCTCAATAGAATTGGCATTAGAAGGAGGGCTTGAATGAATGAATGGATACAAATATTTCTGATATAATATTTCACACAACCTATAGATTCAAAACAATCCACATACATGGATAGTCATTCTCAAGACAACCTACATACATTGAGTACTCCTGAAATGTGTAACTCACCCCATCAAGAGGAAGAACATTTATTCCCTGAAATACCTTACGCTCTTCTCCACGAGGAGTTGAACCAGTTCAGAAAAATCACAAGATCTTACACCCAACAAATTGGATCATTACCCTTAGCTCCGTTACTCCCTCGTAGAAAACAAGTAAGCAGACCAGTGGTCAAAACCCTCGACCAGGTTTTTTTTCACACAATAGAATACCTGATAGATTTTTCCCTCACCGAGATCAAACATCCCCTTAATCTAATCTCCAAAACACCAGCTGGTAATTACTCGGATCCCAACGCTTTTGATCTAATGAGGAAGGGTTTAACTCTGATCGCTCATATTCGAAGTCGGACGACATGGAGGATAACAATGATCATAATGAAGAAATGGGAAACCCACCTCAGAATAATCAACCTTGGTTGGCCAGAGATGCTATGGAAATCCCCGGACAAGCAGATAACCTTCCCCAAGATCCAAAAAAGTTACTCCCTAAATTTGACCCTAAAACCTCAGGATTTCCTGAAGACCATATCAAAAAGTTCATACTAGATATTAGACTGATGAATTTCCAACATGAAGATGTAGTATGCAGGATTTTCCCCTATACCTTTGGGAAATCAGCCTCCACGTGGTATTTTAACTTGCCTGTACGGTCCATAACTAGTTGGATGAAGTTTCAAAAAGATTTTTTAGACAAATTTGCAGAAGAAACCACTACAGGATCTTTGATGGTTGAGTTGTTCACTGCCACCATGAGTGCAAAAGAAAAGGTTAAAGAATTCAATCAACAATTCACCACTATCTTGAACAAATTGCAACCTAAAGCTAAACCCACTCAGGAGTTTCAAATCGAAGTATATGCTAATGATCTCCCTGCTTCTATTTCCATGTTTGTAAAAAGGGCTGCCAAGCATACCCTGGCTGAAAATTTTGAGGAATCCAAAACAATTGAATTCCAAATGAAGGGATGTAAAGAGGGCCAAGTCTCACTAGTTAAGAAGGAAAGTCAACCTCCACCTAGAAGAGGACCCTTGTTGACCAGACCCCCAGGGAAACAAACAGAACAAGGGCCAAAAAATGGAAGTGGAGACATAGAGGACCTACAACTGGTGATAAAGAAGTTGTCAAATGAAATTGTAGACATGAAAAGAAGAGCAGGGGAAGGAAACCACGACCAAAGGACCTATAAACCCTTTTTTAAAAGAAACCCACCGTTCAAAGCAGTTGAACCTCCCCCAACCAACTTAAATATAGACCTGGGAAATGTAGCATTCGACTCTTTCTGTACCTATCACCAAGGGAAACATTCTAAAAGAGACTGTCCACAATGGGTGCATGCCATGAATTTCATGGCCAATCGGTTCCTAGACGAAGTTTCCCTTACCAAACAATCAAGCAGTTCAACGATGAATATTTCTGATATGGAAGAAGTTTACCTACTGGAAGAAACAACCATGTTGTTGTGGGAACTTGACTTGCCAATGCCTTCCGATGATCTATTTGAGGTTCAAGGACCACCCGATGAGGTCTTGGCTATGCAAATGCGAAGTAGCGGTCAACCAGTCTCAAATGACCTTACCATTGCCTAAAATCCGAGGGGAAAATAAACGTCTGATCACCCGAAAGAACCTTTTGTCTCCCAAATAAATCCTATAAACATCCATACACGAGAATCACCCAAGCTAGACTACAACATAGTAGAAGATTTAAAAAGATTAAAAGCAAATGTATCGGTCATGGACATGTGTAGAATTCCCCAATAAAAGGACTTTTTGTTACAAGCCTTGAAGATAATAGAAATTCCTATAACAAACACTGACCAAGGGGAAAATCCATCCCCCATAGATCTAAAAAATAAACCAAATGTGAACGCTTGCTCTATAGACAAAAGGGAAAACCTTTTGTTCCACTGTTCCTCTTGACGTTTGAAGTCTTAAAAAAAAACCTCCATAATTGTTTGGTTGACTCATGGGAATCCTCCAATGTTATTCCATTATCTATATGCAATAAATTAAATGTAGCCCCTCTCCAAAGTGATAAACATGTGATACAACTGGACAAAACCCAGGTGAAATTTATTGGAGAACTCAACGATGTCATGATCAGAATGGAGACACACTCGAAATTTGTTCAAGTAATTGACATCATTGTAGTATATATACCAGAAGCTTATGGACTGCTACTTAGTCAAGATTGGTCTGAGAAGTTGAATGAATACTTTAGCACAGACTTGGCTCACCTTTGGTTACCATTAAAGGGACATGCAAATATGATTAGGATCGATAGGGAAAGGTATCTCAAACATACTGTCACCAATTTAGAAGCCCTCAATGAACCCTCTTTGACATATTTCCCCATGCTAGGAAACTACTCCTGCGATTCCGATTTCGGTAATTTCTCCCCTCCCTCATCTGATGTGCCTCTTACTCAAAACTTTGAAATGACTTTTCAAGAAAATGTATCGACAACGGCGGAATAAACCCTCTTCTGTCAAGAACCTCTATTAGAAACCCCAGAGGAAATAAGGGGAGATGAAGAAGTTAGTAGGCATGGGGAAGCTAATGATTCTCGCTCGCAAGTATGGAACTTTTTCTTTGATGGGTCTAAATCACAAGAAGGGTCAGGAATGGGGTGTACCCTCATTTATCCGAAGGGGAAACATAATTTCCTGTCCCGCAGACTAGAATTTGAATGCACTAATAACACCATTGAGTATGAAGCTTTAGTGCAAGGGCTAAAGAATTCCATAGAATTAAAAGTTAAAGAACTATAGGTTTTCAGAGACTCTGAAATCATCATTAGGCAAGTAAGGAATACTATAAATTTCAACTCTCCCCACCCAAGGAATTATCAACAGGAAGTGCACAGGCTAATAGAACATTTTGAAGCCTTCAACATTACAATGATCCCCAGAACAAAGAATACTCTTGCTGATTCCCTGGCCACTGCTGCCTCGAGGATATCCCCTCTAGAAGACTATGAAGCCTCTCAGTTCACTATGGAACTTCTCTACAAACCATCGGTGCCCAACAATATTTCTAATTGGAAGGTATTTGAAGGAGATGAACAGATCATAAACCTCTTAACCAATCAGGAAATTTTTAAAGACTTGGATATTGATGATGAAGTATTCCAAGAGAAACTAGTAGAAACTGATCACCATGAACAAAGAGGTGAAATATATCACTTGACTGACAAACCAAGGTTTCACACGATACCAAAAGGGGTAGCCAAGTTGGAGAACCTCTTTGAATTAAGGGAAATATTTAAAGGGTCAACAGACACAAAGACAAGGAGTTCCTATCCTATGTATGAGACTATAAATATAGGAACCTCGGAGAACCCTAAGAATATAAATCTTGGCAAGGAAATATCTAAAGAAGAAAGGAAGGCCTATCTCAAACTTTTAAGAGAATATCAAGATGTTTTTGCGTGGTCCTACCGAGATATTATAAATTATGATACTCATATTATACAGCACACAATCCCATTAAAAACCAAAGTAAAACCCTTCTAGCAGAAGCTTCGGAAGTACCACCCATCTCTGGAACCCCTCATGTGTCAAGAGTTAAAGAAATTACCATATGCTAAAATTATATTTCAGGTTAAACACTCTGCTTGGGTAGCAAATTCAATTCCTGTTAGGAAAAAGTCTAGGGAGATCCGCCTATGTGTGGATTTCAAAAACCTCAATAGAGCATCAGAAAAGGAAAACTACCCAGTCCCACTGATGGAGAAACTCTTGCAGACTGTGTCTGGTTTTGATATTTTCTCCCTGTTGAAAGGTTTTTTCAGGTTACAACCAAGTTCTAGTTTCAGAGGAAGACCAGTTGAAAACTACCTTCCGAACCAAGTGGGGAACCTTTGCTTATAAACACATGCCCTTTGGGTTAATCAATGTAGGGGAAACCTTCCAAAAAGCCATGGACGTATATTTTCGAGGACTAATCAACAAATGCGTAGTAGTTTATTTGGACGACATGACTGTGTATTCAAAGAATAGAGAAGATCACATCCAACACCTAACCTAGATTTTTGAAAGGTGTAGGAAATATAGTATATCTTTAAACCCTAAGAAAACTATATTTGGTGTTGGGGAAGGAAAAATAATAGGTCATATTATATCTCAAGCAGGAATTCACATAGACCCAGAACGAATTAAGGCAATAGCCCGGCTTCCCTTATCCCACAACAAAAAGGCTATGCAATTCTTCTTTGGGAAAATCAATTTTGTGAGGAAGTTCACCCTCGATTTCATTGAAACTACCCAAACCTTACAAAAAATGATCCACAAAGATGCTGAATTTAAGTGGGATGACGAACGAAAAATTTCTTTCAACAATATTAAGACTACAATATCTCAAGCTCCAGTGTTGCAGAGTCCCGACTTTAGCAGATATTTTTTCCTCTATACTTTTTCCTCCGACCAATCGTTAGCTGCAGTATTGACTCAGAAGGATGATGAAAACAATGAGGTGTCGGTCTCATTTATGAGAACTAATATCCAAGGGGCTGAACCAAATTACCCTGCTATAGACAAACATGCTTATGCAGTGTACAAGGCAGTAAAACATTTCAGATCTTACATCCTAAAAAAACACACCAAATTCATTGTGCCTCATCCCGTAGTCTGATCCCTATTCACTCAACAAGAGATGGGGAAAAGAAGAGGAAACTGGATGGCAGTTTTCCAAGAATTTGATCTAGATATAAAACATTCCAAATTGGTTAAGGGACAAGGATTATGTAAACTGGCCGCTGAATCCCAAGACCAAGTAAATGAAGACTCCGGGTGGGAGAATGAATTGGCATTATGGTGTAGTGAAGTTTTATATGTTCCCCCGGGGAAGGAGTCTTGGTATGGGAAACTAATTTATCTCCTACATCACGAGACTTTCCCAGAAAACCTAAACCCCAAGGAAAGGAGAGCTCTCAGACTAAAATCGACACAATATCGCCTCATAAATTCGATGCTCTTCCGCATGAATTATGATGGGGTAATTTTAAGATGTCTCGAACGTGAAGATGCAGACAAGGTTCTAAAGAAGTTCCATGATGGTCCTACAGGTGGACACTTTGTAGGGAATACCACCGCTCATAAGATACTACGAGTTGACTATTATTGGACTACTCTGTTTAGAGACGCTCACACATATGCTAGAAACTGTAACACTTGTCAAATGAGCACGGGGAGGGAAAAGAGAGAAGCTGTCCCACTCCAACCTATGGCCATATCCAGACCATTCGAGCAATGGGGGTTAGATGTCATAGGAGAAATTACACTGAGTTCTTCAAAACAACATAGATACATATTGATTGCTATGGACTATTTAATGAAATGGGCAAAGGCCATCCCTCTGACTCATGCGAATGAAAAGGTGGTAATCCATTTCATAGAACAACAACTGATCACAAGGTTCGATATGCCTTTCGTTCTTGTTTTTGATAATGCCTCTTTCTTTTATTACACCCTATTAACAAATTTTTCTCTAGACAAAGGAATCATAATTAGATACTTTGCAAACTACTATCCACAGGGGAATGGAGTGGCAGAATCAACCAATAAGAACCTAGTGAGGATATTGAAGAAAACAATTACAGACAATCAGAGGAATTGGCATAATTCACTTGATAATTCCTTATGGGCCAATAGAGTAACACCCAAGGAAGCTATAGGGAACTATCCATACTTTCTGGTATACGAACAAGAATCCATTCTCCCGAACAGGATATACCTTCCATCTCTTCAGCTTTCTCAAGGATCTATAGGACAACCCTCATCGGTTATTCAACAAAGGATTGATACCCTCCTCATGTTGGAAGAAGAAAGAGAGAAAGAAAAATCAAAGTTTGTTGCTCATCAACAGATAGTTAAAAGGCAGTTTGACAAGCACAAGGCCAAAGAGAAGCATTTTGAAGTAGGAGACTTAGTACTGAAATGGGATAGGGAAAATGAAACAAAGAGAAAACATTCAAAGTTTCAGAATCTATGGCTCGGACCTTTCCAGGTAGCCAAGAAACTTGGGGCATACATGTATCGGTTGCAAAATCTGAGGGGGGAATTCAATGCCCTCCTAGTGAATGGCCAAGCCCTAAAACAATATTTCTGTTAAAAAAAAAGAAGGTGTGTGTGTTTTCCTTTTATTTTATTTTTAGGTATGCTGATTGCGGAGTCCTTTATTTATGTTTTTATTTTGTGTAGTATTTTTGTGCAATAAAGTTGTGTTCCACAAGGCATTGGGTGACCTTAATCAATACGGTCTAGCAAACTCTATCCCTCACTCATGATTACATGCAACACAAGAAACGCTGGGTGAACTGTTGTTGTCTTAAAGGAGTTCTGTATCTAACCTTTGCAAATGAAAAAACTTGGAAAGTGATGAAGTTTCCACTTGGTGGTTTGATAAAACCAAATGGAATGATGGTAAGCTGGAAAGGATCACATGTACCTCAAGACAAAGCGTGAATTTTTTTCACTTTAACCATCTCATATTGTAGAAAATAGATGTCCTCCTCTCCCACTCGCTTAGGGCATCTCTACCGAAATTAAATCAATTATATCAAATGAGCATGAGATAAGATAGGGTATGAAAATAACTCCACTGGGGCTATGGAAGCTTCCTGGCAGTGGAACAAGGTCTGTGACGTCGGGGTGACTTCGCTGAGGCTATGAACGCTCACTGGAAGTGGAACAACACCGCAACAAGTGAATGATGATAACTAAAAGGCCTGGTGCTAGTTAATGGTTTACTCTAATATTTTAAAAAGGGGGCATGGGTCATGGTTAAAGGGAATGTAGGTGGAATAAAGGTTGAAACCCCACAGGCAGGCCCAGATTCATGAACCGAGGGAATTTCAAATGCAAGGATAGAAGAGACTCTGATAAAAAACAAAACCAATTAAGTTCTTAACCAACTTCTGCATTAGCTAAGTCTAGGGAAGTAACAAAGATTCTGCTTTCACCCAACAAGTCGCCATTTGTTGAGCACTCAACACACCCTAAAAGCCTTATGAATTTTTATCACTTTTTGGGTACCACTTATTTTCTTCACTGTCTGAATCGATTTCACTTTGGGAAATGTTTTATCTTTGTTTTGTTTCCATGAATCTTATCATCAAGTCAGGGTTGTTTGAACTTGTGAAACCTCACGTCTAAAATAACTTGACACCTGAATTAAGAATCGACAACTAACATTGCACCTAACACGCTTAGGTTTGGCGTCAGAAAAATTCAAGCTAGTAAAGGGACCACAAAGTAACAACAGTCCCTGAGCATCGATCCCCATCGACCTTGGAAAAAGGTGGAGTTGGTTTGCGTAAGTTATTCGCACAAAGTTTCAAGAGATAGTAGATTCCCTTTGGCATCGACAAAATATGGGAAGGGTAGACATTAACAAAGGATGCAAAGAAATCACTAATAGTTGATGACCGATGCGCTTTATCGGGGTTGGGGAAATCCAGAAAGGTTAAAACAATCATTTTGTCTGCGACAAACATATCGTTGATCGTCGATCCCTAATTCGTTTTCGGCATCGGGAGTTTTTCGAAAGAGTCGGTCCAATATCACTTGGGTAGGTTTATCGTCAATCATCGATCCTTGATAATTTTTGGCGTCAGCAAGATAGGATTGGGTTTTAGAATGTATATCTTAAAGAAAGTCCTGATTCTGATTAACACGAGAAAATGAAGTCACCGGTCTCGAATGCCACGCGTCTTTATCATGTAAGGGGGTCATATAGCCTAGTTTCATCTCGAGTCATGTTAAGGTTCCCTAGGTCCTAGTCACGCATCCTAGTTATCTTTTCCACGTCAGATCTGTATGCCAAGATCGATCAATGTCGGAGCTTTTGCAAGAAGATATCAATGAAAAGTGTTTGAAGTAGAATCCCGACCCCCGACCCACCAAATGGACTAGCGAAACGATGGGATGTTTCCAGCATAAGATACGATCAAATTTGGACATTTAATAGACCAATTAATGCTTGATCCCGCATTTGTTTCTACCTCGTGCACCGATTAAACAACAACGATTTGAAATCGCTGATAGACCATGTTACAACCTGCGCCCGCTCCGTCAAATTGCGATGAATTTAATTTTAAACATCTTTTAAGATATGGCGGCAGATTTAATGAAATTACACTCATAACCTGAATTGAATGGCTGATGCGACAAGGTAAGTTCATCCCAGTTTAGATCTCTAGAACGGTTTTGAACAAATTCATTCTGCGCAGAAGTTTGAATTCCAGAGCATCCGAAGGAGCAAAGCAAGCGTCTCGAGACTGTGCTGATCCTCAGATGATCAAAACCAGGTTAAACAAACTGCATAGGTATGTGTTCAAGTTTTTCAATTCATTGGTCGTAATTTATATATGCATCAAATTTTCTTGCATAGTCTCTAAACTATGTTCTAACTACAGGTAAAATGCCACTGAGAAGGCCCACCAAGTAGTGGAAAGAGTTGATTACATCAACGCGGTTCAATAGGGCTGAGATGCCAAAGAGCATGAGATTCGAGTGCCGAGGGACAACAACATAGTTCAGATAAGGAAAGCGACTGAATACTGGGTGAAAATGGCCCAAGAACCTTAGCAGGAGATTCAGGAAAAATGGGCCGATTTCGAAAGGAGTTGGGTCAAGATTAATCGGGAGATGAAAGACATCAGCCTCCCAGAATTCGAGTCACCCAAGGACTTTGTTGACTTGCATGACATAGTTAAAAAACATGCATAACAAGACTCGACATGGAATGCAGAGATAACAAAGGTGGTGAGCATGGCGCCAGGTCAAGTACAACAGTTCATGGAGCACCTGATCAAATCTTAAACAATATTGCAACAATCAAGTGTCAAAATAGTTAAGTATCAGGCACATGCAGTAGAAGTAAAAGAAATCCTTTTGGCCCCGATGGACCAACACAGATTCTCGTATGCCAACACATGTGAGGAACTCTTCGTCAAATGGTCAGAGTATGAGAAGAGTCATCCACTTCAGTGAAACTATTTGATAACTCTAAGAGGACAAAGAGATGGAAGCGCCATGTGGCAATGTTTTTTTTTACTTATCTCACACTTTTGATAATTATTTTTAGTTAATGATTCGTTATAAATAAGAGGATCAACCTTTTAGAAAGGGTCGATGGTTTTTGCAAAGACCCTCATTTTTGGAATTGTAAAGAACTATTTTCAAACTACCTTAATTGAGATGTCTTGTTTAGGACCGAAGACAAACTTCTGTTTTTCATCAAAGGCGTTATATGATTGGATTCAGGAGGAACTACTTCCAACTTTATTTCAATAATTGATGTTGTGACGAGTAAGAGCTCTGAATCTATTGATAAGTTATCTTTCTTAATATTTTTGCAGCTCTTGTTCTTAATGATGGAAAGCAAATCATTGTGTTAATGTGTGATTAATGATTAGAGATAAGGAAACTATTTGTCTTGCCATCATCTTATTGCATGCGTATTTTATTCATGATAATTGTATCTCAGGCAATAATTGAAATAACAACAAGTTAATGTATTAGTACTAGGCTTGTAACATGTGTGAATATCTTTGTCTGCATGCTTGAGCACGAGGGTTATCCCGAGCTCAGCCTTCTCCAATAGTTAAGATTCCTTTCACCAATTGGTTTATACTAGCACACATCATTTATCAGACTCATCTAATAAAAGAAAATACAAAAAGAGAATGTTTAAACTGAAGGAGGAACTTTCATAAGAAGACATCATGTCAATCACTATGTAAAGCCCATCGATAAATTGGCTGGATCGAGAGATCTGGAGAACCATTCCACCATCAAATGCTGCAGAGTCTAATTAGGCCTCTGTGGCGGGTTTGGTTCCTGCTGTTGAGTTAAATGGACTTACAGCCCCTCAACACATTGTAAATCATATTTCATTGTGGGTCCCCCTTTACTCAAAGATAATCATTTCATTGCTTTCTTGGGTGGTCCCTGGATGAAGCATCTATAAGGTACATACATATGATTTTATATTTTACCAAACATTAATCGCTCTAGGCCTTCAACCCCTTCTTCCCATAGAACGAGGGACAACCCCTTCTTGATTCTATACACCCTAAAATCCCAAGAGATAAGGAAATGGGGGGGGGGGGGTGGAATAGTGATGGAAAGTGGTAAGTATGGTCAGGAATGGTACAATGGATCTTCAAGGGAGTTCCTAGTAAAAAAACTACCCCCAAGGAAGACCACTTACTAGGGAACAATGTCAACCAACAAGGTGAATTAGGGAAAAAGTCATAATGTCCAAACATATATCATGGAATCTAGAGAAATATAAGATACATCATACTGAAATGGCTTAAATATTGAAATGATTCTTACCATAATACTAACTTGTACCTCATGGAGCAAGGCCCACTACCTTCCAGAAGCTAGTTAATCTGGTGGATTCCATTTGGAAGTCTGTAACCATATGTGGTGGCGAGGAGGATGTCCATCTGTGAAAAAGGATACTGTTGGTCATGTAGTCTCTCAACACTCCATATATGCAACCTGAGGGCCTCAAGACATAATCTCCTTAGTTATCCACAAAATGGGGATAACAAACCCTAAGTAGAATATACTTACCATATCATAGGATTTGGAGAGATCCAACTTGATGGCACTTGCAAGAGTTTTCTTAGTATTTATTGTGTGCAAGCACTCTTGGGCTATGACTGCAACATCATGTATTTATCTTCAACTTAAAAAGATAAAATACTCATTAAATACTATGGGATTGAGACATAGTGCAATCACTTTAGAAATGATGTTATAGATTGAGTTACATGGGGAAATGGGTCTAAAGTATTCTAAGAGGAGAGATTATCCTTTTTAGGGATAACAACTATGAAAGTATCTTTGAGTACCCCCACAATACTTCCAGTTTTCCTCAATTATTCTACTAATGATCCGGGGCAGGATCTTTTATGATTATGGTTGAGTTTTAAACTTGCATGAATTCATTAACCATTGAGAATTTTAACGAAAGAATGAGGAAAGAAGAGATTATATCAGACAAATACACATATGCAGATCTGAAAACAGTAAAGAACAGCAAACCATAAGAACGCAGGTTGATAACGGAGTTCGGCACAATGTTTGCCTACGTCTCCGGGCCTTTTTCCTGTGGGGGAGGCTTCTTTATTTCTGCTCAAGT
>ML792194.1:263773-282084 GCA_009831015.1 Picea engelmannii
ATCGTACGGTTGCCACGTCACTGCCGACGTCAGCGTGCCACGTGTCACCCTGTGAGTGTTGACACGTGTCACCTTTTTATTGGTCGATCCGTACCCTGAAAATGCCAAATCCGTGTGACACGTGGCGCGTCCTGGTGACGCCACGTGTCCTTCCGTACGGTCTGCCACGTGTCTTGTACGAAAGCCCCCACGTGTCCTGTACGGACTGACACGTCAGCACTGTACGGCCTGCCACATGTCGCGTCCCCAATCTGCCACGTCAACTGTACGGCCTGCCACGTGTCGTCTTCTGACCCTGCCACGTGTCCTGTACGGACATGCCACGTCAGCACTGTACGGACTGGCACGTGTCTGTACGGACTGTACGGACAGGTACAGTCAGCATCCCAAAATTTGCCTGTTTGGCTTTTCGGACAGAAGGCGATATCTTCCTCATACGGACTCCGTTTGCGATAAAAATTATACCACCGGATTCAGGAAGACGAGCCGGACGTCATGGCGYAGGTTTCGTCGCAATCCGAGCACTTTCAGTTTTGAGCATTTTTAAGTCCTATCTGGCTTCTGGATCTGTTTTCAGATCAACTAATATTATCAAGTCTAATTCAACAAGATCATATAAGCCAATGAAGAAATCAATAGGCCATCCATTATGACTAGGGATTTTATGATGTTGAAAAGGATACACTGGATGCTTGAGATCCTACTTGCTAACTTCCTCCATTACACTATCATTTTTCTCCTCATTAACAAACCCTACGAAGAAAGAAGATATTGAAACTATCTCAACGATATTTGTCTTGGGTGAATCCTTGTATAAACCTTCAAAATATCTTACTCCCTCATCAACATTTTCCTTTAAAGAAGACACCTTCTCTCCATTCTCCTCCTTTGGTTCCTAGATAGTGTTGAGGTTCTTTATCTTATTAGCATAATTAAGGAAGAATATTGTATTCCCATCACAATATTGTAACCATATTTCCCTACTTTTTATCTCCATCTCTCGTCTCCTCATTTTAGAAGGTTTCCAACTTTCAACTCCCTTAGATCCATTCAAAAATTACTTTGTGTCTGTTATCTTTGTAATAATTCTAATTTTTACTTTCAATCTCAAGTATAGATTGCTTTCCCCCCTTAAGTTCTCCTTTACCCAATTCATATTCAATTTCTTAATTCTTACTAAGTTATCATGGAATTGAATCATAATTGACCCATCTCTCTCTTCATCAAAATGTTTCCAACCATGAGTGACCAACTCCCTAAAATTGTCACAAGTAAGCCAATAAGTGTTGAGTTTGAAAGCAACAAGAGGCCTCTTTTCACCTTTATCAATTTGGAAAAATATGGGTATGTAGTTAGAAGAGCCCCTACCCTTATCCATGTTCTAATCTTCACTGCCTCTTCCAATAGATACTCAGAAGCCAAAAACCTATCCAATATCTTTTCTTGACCTTTGTCTCCTTTGATATTATTCATCCACATGGGTACTAACTCAATGGGATCTTTATTATATAGTCCTTTTTATTCCAATTGAATTGTAATATAGTCAACTAAGGCATCATCTCTACTTTCTCCCCCCACACTTCTCCACTCTTTAGCATAAAGTTCATGTCCCCTCCACAAATCATATCTCTCCCCTAGAATACAACATTTTTAAACATCTTCTCCCAATAATCCTTCCTATGTACATAAGGGATATATATATTTACAATGGTAAAGATCCTTCTCAACTCCTTAGAAAGGAAATGGATGGAATTTACAAATTTTAGAAAACTAGAATCCTATCTTTTTACAATATTCTTCCAACCTATCACTAGTCCTCTTGACTTCCCATTAGCATCCATCACTTAGAATTTCCAGCCAACAAGTAAATGATTAAAGATCTTCTTATCTTGCTTTACACTTACCATAGATTTTTGTAGAATGGAAATATTTGGATTGTATTTTTCAACTACTCTCCTAATTGATATTTTTTGTGGGGAGATCTAAACCCATGAATGTTTAGGGATAGTAAAATAATTTCTTTCCTCTTAAATATGCTTTAATATCCCCAATGGTAGTTTTTTGCTTGTCTCCTTGAATCTCCAAATCCCCTTCAATTACTACATATCCCCTTTTCTACTTGTCTATTTGCATGCCTTAAATGGTACTTATTATTCATGCTAGAAATGTAACCCTCTTTGGAGTTGAAGGATTAATTGAGAGTCCATGCATTTAACATCACACTCGCTACTTTTCTAGTCTGATGAAAATTAATCTCTTTATGAATGAAGACTCCTTCTATTCTCTATTCTCTCTTTTTAGATCTACTTGTTGCATACATGCAATCTTGAGGCTTGTTTCAATTGCAGTCCTTCCCCTGCTTCTCCCCCCTGACTTACCTTATCCTTCTATTATTTATCTTGCATAATCTTATTCTTATCTTTTCCTTTGGATTGGATCATATCAACAATATTTTCTTCTTCATACCAATATTGAGACATTTACTTCTCCTCTTTATGTCCAAAGGCCATTTTCATCTCCTACTTTAGATCAAAACCTATAGTGTTCTTGAAAAGTTATATCCTTTGCCTTTCCTTTTATAAGGCCTAGCGGATGCACTCTACAATGTTCTATGTTGAGATATTTATCATTCCCTCCTGAAAAATGTTTCCTTTCCCTTTGAATATATGTTACTCTTCCACATATTCTGCCATTCTATTCCACTAACGCCTAAGAGCTTCCTATGATTCGTCCTATGTGTCTTCATCGACTTCATCCTTCTCTAGGAAATCTCTTTCTAGGTTCCCATATGATTTAAATATGGAGCACCTGAAGGGAATTTGAACATAATATATATATTGACTATTTTACCATATCACGATATCAATGTCCATAACATCCATGAGCCCATATCCCAACATTACATAAATATAAATGCATGGTAGTTAGACACTCTTTGAAAATCAAATGATTCATAAATTAATACAATGTTTTATAAACATACAATATTGTATATATATCTATTAGTTCATGCCCATATGATGTCATCATTGTACCATTTGGTGAACCTCCCCTCTACGTACTTAACTATTTTCTCCTCCTCTCTTGGATCAGGCAATGGTATAGTGGGGACAATGCATTCAAGGACTTTTAATTTTATAAAAGTTGTCTCGAATTGGCTTATTGTGCAACATTATATTTGGATCCTCACTCTCAAGCTTAACCTCATCAACATTGACAACCTTTTTAAACATAGTAATTATGCAAAACACAAAATGAACTATTATTGACAATGCCTATTTATAGGGCTATCCAATACTTGATGTTCGTTGATCCAAGGCGGTAACAAAGTTGCAAATATCTATAGTAGTTGGCACTAGCTTCCATTTTTAAAAGTCAAAGAAATATTAGTCCTTAATCATTACCCATAACAAATATATAATTCAAGAAAACATTCACTATGGTTTATATTATGTGAGATTATACATTTGTGGGAAATACATTTCTAGAGTACATGTATGTCAAACACATTATGTGAGGCACCTTCTTATGCAATGGATGCCTAAATAATATGTTGCCCATAAACTGTTTAAAATATATCCAAAGTGAGATATTGTGTTATGGAATGCAATCATTGTTGGTTATTGTGAGAATGGACACCCCTATGAAGTATTGACATTTTTCAATAAAATAGTTTGAAGAATTGACATTTTCCATTTTGTTTGTTCCATTCATTTGCTATTGTATATCCCACATAAATTGCATAAGTTTCAAAGGGGTAAAATTGGGTATATTTTTAAGAGATTGTGTCAGTATAGCTACCCCTCAAACCTGACACCTAATCCACCACTTATGGAAGGCTTCTTGTAGTTAAAAAAAATAAATGAAAAAATAAGAAGTAAACCTTGACGGACATAGGGGAAAAACCAAATACTCATCTAATCATTGACGTGTTCCACACAAAGTGACTCCCCTATGTCATGAAACTAGATTTATAGGTGAATTATGTTGGCCTTCATGGCTAAAAAAAGTACTCATGCAAGGATTTATAACATTATCCATAAACTAGTAAACTAAATACACCATGTGGTGAACTGACCTTGCCACATATATTAAGAATGATACTGATACAATAGAGATAAGTCTTATGAATATTGTAACTATGAATCATTGAAATGATAACCTTGCCATGAAACCATACAATTATGTGACACAACAATCACTAGGAATGAACTGTAGCATGCACTTAGTCCATGGTGACTTGGTGAGGTTCCTAAACTTGTCAATGACATGGGCCTTGCTTGATTCAGGTTATATTGAGAATGAAATGAAACACACACAAAAATATAGCAAAGAGTACAACAATATAGTGAAACCCAACTTCTATTAATAAATAAAATAGTAGAATACTGTAGAACACAAATTGGTTGGAATGGTGGTATCTTATCTCTGAAGAGAAAGAGATGTTGGCTACACTCATTCACAAAATATATCATGAGAGGATGAAATAATGGAATTTTAACATAAAGCAATAACCCTCATGGTCTAAAACCATAACACTAGGAGGTGAAGTGCTAAAAGGTTTACCGACCCTGAGGTGGTTAGTTGATACGCCAACTTCCAAAGGGCACAATTTTTGCATACAATATCCTAGGGCACACAGTAGCTCATTGGAAAGATCTAACTGAGAAGTACAATTTTTGGCAGGGCAGTCCATGGCCACCCTTGGCTCCTAAATGTAAAAAAAACATCATCGAGGGCCTCAAGAAACAACGTCAAAATTTTAGGACCCAAAAATCATAACAAAAACGACCAAGATGGAGAACCATGATGAGTCAGTGGAAGAGGTGGGTGGCCACCGATATCCACCTGGATCATTCCTACCCTCTTAGGAAGTAATGGTGCCCATTGCGTCAATTTCCCTTAGGATTTGGGGAATTTTTTGTTGAATTTGAACCTTGGTGAGCCACTTGCCTTACTGAAGTAGTTGTCCTTCTTTGAAAACCCAATATAATTGTATATTTTGTTGGCAGGTGCCCTTCTTTCTAGTGTCACTAATATGATCCACTAGAGATTGTGCAATACATTTGAGGTCGATTTTTGTAGGGGAAAATAGCTTAGCCACCTCCTAGGTTTCTAGTAGAGTTGGGAAATATGGTCAAAGCAACTCCAAAATAAATATTGGGTGCAAGCCAAGGAAAGGGGGAATACTCAATTTGAAAGCATTGTCACCCACAACCTTTGTGATGGTGTAAGGCCCATATTGAAGTGGTCTGAGCTTCCTATGGGGGCATATGAAGCTCTCTTTCTACAAATTCAACCACACATTGTCACCAACCTGAAACTTGTGAGGAAACTTATGCTGGTCATGTCATTGTTTATACTTGGAAATAACCTTCTCCAAGATATAATGAAACTTTTGTTTGAGGTGTTCAATCTGTTCAACAAATTTGGCTTCTTTTTCTACCTCGATATGAGAATGGGAGGACTCTATCAGGGAAGATGGAACATGAAGAGCTACATCAATGGGGGCCAATGGATGAAACCCCAAGCACACCTGGAAAGGGATATGGCCAATAGAGCCGCAGAGGGATCTATTATAGCTATGTTGAACATATGGAAGGCTCTCATCCCATGTACGTGGATTCTTGGAGTTGTAAATGCACATGATATGCACAATCATAATTTATACCACTTTTGTTTGTCCATTTGTTTGGGGATGAAAGACAATTGATTTGGTCATCTTGGTATCCATAAAAGACCATAGGATTGAATATAAGGTACCAACCTGTTGTACCTATCTAAAATAATGGTTTGTGGTATCCTGAAGTTAATCTAAACATGCTCAAAGAAGAGCCTAACAATGGCCTCAACTGTGACACTATTTTTACATGGTGTCACAATGGCCATCTTAGAGAATCTATTAACAACCACAAAAACACAATCATGACCATGTTTGGTGGAGGTAAAACCTAACTTGTAATCCATGGAGACATACTCCTAAGGCTTGTCTGGTGTAGAAAAATGAGTGTACAACCCCCACTTCTTAATGAATGACTTAGAAATTGCACATGTTGTGCACATATTGATGTATTGATCGATGTCTTATTGAATATTTGACCAACATAAATGATTTTGATGTAATGATACTATCTTCTCCACACCAAAGTGCACTGCCACCCAACTGTAATGTGCTTCCTAATATATCTTTGCATGTTTTCTTGAAGGAAAACAAATATGGCCTAGATAGCACAAGAGCGCATCTTAGTGGTGGAAGTCTGGAACTTATTTGTCGACACTCAGTGTCTAATAAGTAGTAGTGAAGTTAGATTCACTGTTGTATAATTGTTTCCACCTAGAGGTCGCATGCCCACACGAGTTAATAACTATGGCAAGTGCCACAACCAAGGGCTGACTAAGGAAGTCTATGAAATGGTTGGAATTTCTCGTCTCGTACTTAATTGTCAAGTGGAATTGTTGCAGGTATGTGAACCATTTCTAATGGAAATCATTTTGTAGATTTACTTGTGTTTGCATGAATTTCATAGGATTATGATTAGTGTGGATGATTTGTTGGATTACTGAGAGGGGGGGGGGTGTGAATCAGTAATAGTGTAATTACAATCCTTTTTATTCAAATGTTATATCAATGTAGAATTATTATCCAATAATGAGCAGTAAGAAATAAACAATCACACACATACACAGTACACCAATGTTTTACGTGGAAACCCAAATCAGGAGAAAACCATGAAATGATTTTTCTTATATGTCTTGAAGAATTACATTCATTGGAAGCACCAACTTCCTTTGTTTTCCAGCTGCAACTGGAAGGAGGCTCCAACCCCCTAGTTTCTCAGGCTACAACCTGAGGGAAGCTCCAACTCCCCAATTCTCTGGATACAACCCCCTTTGTTCTCTGGCTGCAACTGGAAAGTGGCTACAAGCACCTTTCCTTGCACCGTCCTGCCACCCTTAAGTAGAAGTAGAATGATAGAACCACTGTCACACTATCACTGTGAGATATACAGCTGTAAACCTGTCCAATAAATCTAAACCATGCATCAACCATGAATCAACCTGTACCATAAACAAGTGCATCAACCATGCACCAACCTGTACCAAACAACCTGTAATCAACTTATACCATAAAAAAGTGCATCCAACTATGTACCAAGTATGTACCAATCATGTGTCAAATACTCATCAACTATGACTCATCAATATGTACCAACATCATCAACTATACACCTCATGTATGTGCCAACTCATCAACTAGTTGTCTCAACCATGAACTCAACATGTACCTCAACCAAAAGCCCTCATCAATTTCATCATCCAAATCTGATTTGTAGCTCTGTAATAGAACTGGTGTATATGATCACATTCTTGTAAACCTTTCTTAACTTTAACAACAAGAGACTAGCATTTTCATCAAACTTTTCTTTAGTCTCACATGCCTAGTTTTGGATTAGTCAACAACCCTAACGTGAAGTAATCATAAATTTGAACCTCTAATGCATAAAGATTTGAAACTGATACAAAATTTTCTTCAGTTTGTTTTATGCAATTCCTCCAAGTGTCACTACTTAGAACCTCTCAGAAAAGGAGTTATAGAAAAAATGGCATACCTTTATGAGTTCTGGCTTATTCTAGAGAGCGACCTTGTAGAGCATGGCCCACACAAAATATTCGTTGAATTGATATGAAAATGTTACAAAACATATCATAGACTTTAACCTAACCAACACATTTGTTCTCACTGAATTTGGATCTGTTATGAATAATTTATGACGTTTTTACCTGAAACACCCGTTTTTGACTAGTTTCAGGACTGGCCACAAACCCTATTTTCCATGGAGTGTAACTCCCAAAATAAAACGAACCACAACGTGAATTGTTTACCAAATATACTTGGGAATGCCTTCTCAATGAAATAGCAATTACACGGTCTGAATCATTATAGAAAAAAGTTATAGTAAAAATGGTGAAATGACTTGTAAATAACATACCTTAGAAAGCACCATCAAAAGAATTTATCCTTCATTGCATTTCGGCCTTCTTTTCTTCACCTTCCCTCAGAAATTCGGATTAGATATCCTTGGTTACCTCAGAAACCTATAGATATTCAATATGCTCAAGTTTAATTAAAATGAGAGAGCCTTGCCTCTTATTTATACTCTCCAAGTAGCTTCCTTAAAAACATCTTCTAGGTCACTTGGCCCACTTTCCTTATTTTAGGGTTAACCCACTTATAATTTCTCTATTAAATTTATTATTGAAATAATTTATTTTGTATTCACTTTGAATTATAATACACTCATCACTTCACTTTATTATTTGTACCTTTTAAAAACTCTTAAACCACTTTGACTACTTTGACCTTTTGGTGCTTCTAGATGACATATGAGGGTCCTCCAACTTCGTAAGGCCAGAACTCTCAAACCGTGAGGAGTTATGTGACATTCCACATACCACCAAAAATGGAATGACATGTAATATCCATATAGAATAGTATTACCTTCAAATATAGCAAAAATCATACCGTTATCCATCAAACAAACTTGGGTCCTATAACAACCCTAGTTGAATACATGCTTAGGGATTATTAAGCAAAATTAATCAGGTAATTGATTGTCCTAACATGGTTTTAATTAAACAAAGATTGGCATAATAATATTAATTAAATATTTGTTAATTAATTAATTGTTATAACTTTTGATTAATTAATTAATTACCTATCACATTCAATGACCAGGGTAATAAATTTAAGAGGGTTAATAATTTTAATTTGTTTAATTAAATGATTTACGTATGCGGGAGGGGATAAGACATTAAATATAAGGATAATATATTAATAAGGAGATAAGACATTAAATAAAGAGATAAGATAATAATGAAGGGATAAGATATTAATGAGCAGGAAGAGAGTCGGTGGAGGGGATATGACAGGAGGAGTCTTACGAGGAGAAGGGCATTTTTTTGAGGGGGAGGAAGCATTTTGGAAGGGGGGAGAGTTCTGGTTTTTGGGCTTGGATTTTCTGGTTATGTGTGGGAGTTCTACAGTCTTGGAGGATCATTACAGGGGGAACGAGGTTGCTAGGGATTTTGGGCATGGGGTCCAGGATATCCTTATGGCATCCTGGAGCTAGGAAGCCGGATAGGCTGCTCCTAGCTGGCAGGGAGGAAACACGGTTTGGACAGAGTTGGTCAGCGCATTAGGCAACATGATAGACAACTAGGTCAATGGAGAAATTAACATCAGGAAGAGGTAATTAAATTTTATTATGTTAAGTTATTTTTTTTCATGCTGTAAATAGATTTGAATTCCAGCAGAAATTTTATGCTTGTAGGATGTGAATGAATGATTTACGTATAGAGAAAGGAAATATATGTTAATTGAATTAAAAGTTGTATTTTATGGTCCCTACACATGGTATCAGAGCTCTAGTTTGAAGCACTGGAGCCTTAAGGGCCTACCTACCCGCTTACCCAACTTAGAAATGGAACTGTACCCTCCAAGTCCCAGCGCCACCTCCACCTAACCTGCAAGCCAAGTATACATTTTGATTTTAGTATATACACAAATCTATATATAATATATAAAAAATATGTCCGGAAAACGAAATTGGTTTAATATTATACGTATTTAAAGTGTTAAATAAATTGTGGCACTTGGCTCAATTAAACAAACAATATATATATATAAATAAAAAAAAAGAGTATAAACCACATTACTGAAAACAAATAAAAATAATGGGCATACAGAATGATTAGGAATCCATGTTTTAGCTCATCAAAGTGAACTCAGATACATAATCCCTCACTATGCCTATTACAACAATAATCTTCAACATTATTCTTTTAAGATATGGACAAAAAAAAAAAGGGGCGTAACTTCTTTTATCAAACACTGACCGTCCATAAATAACGTCGACTCACCCTCTCCCAACTCTTCCCTTTCTGTCCACATTCACTACACAACATGCGTCAGATGTCCATTTCGCCAGAGACATTGACTGAGTCAGACTACACCAGCCAAAAAGAACAACTACATACATAGATACAAAAGGAGGGAGGCCGCAATCCAAGGCCATGCACTACAACGGTGTGATCATGGCCATTGCTGGAAGATGCAAGGCGGTCACATAGAAACCAGAAGCTAAATATTTTCCAGCGTACCAGGTGATCATGGTCGTTGTAAATTTCTCGTAGTACGCCTGGCAGATATGCAAGGCGGTCACATAGATATTTCAATGCACCTGTAATGAAGAAACCAAAAGCTAGTCTAAACTAAGAGAGAGGAGGAACCATTGGAAATTTTATTTTGAGTAGTGTGAGAAAGGAGGAACCCACGGGGAGGAGCTGCACGCTACAAATTTTTTTTTATTAATAAACAAAAAAAAATAATTCTTCAAAGGTTTGAGCTGATATTCGGTAGTTATTGCAAAAAAAAAATTAACTTCTGGAAAGCTAAACCTGGGCTTAAAATGATTTTTCTGTCAAATTGAACATTAGGGTAAGCTAAATTGAACCAGAATGAACAATTTGGATATCTTGATAGGATATACAAATAATAGTGCCATAAGACAGGGAAAATAGAGTATCTCCTGAAACGAAATGCGAAAGTATATAATGTTATTTGTATGGCTAGAAAACATGCCCAGGGATGCATGGCATAACACGGAAATCCTTCTTCTTATGTGATAGGTCTGAGGGGATTAGTTCTGCCAATAGCCCCAATACTCGCACCCAACCTATATTTTTTGACATGACATATGAGATGGGCAGACCCCAGCGAAAATAGAACTCTCGACTCCATGAACACAAACTTCTCAGAGATATCGGGAGTCTCTCCATCCAACCAACTACCCATTTTGAAGCGTTTCGCCCTCCCCATCGACTGTTAAACCAACCCCTATATATATATATATATATATATATATATATATATATATATATATATATATATATATATATATATATATATATATATATATATATATATATATATATATATATATAAGCAATGCAAGTCAATACACATGTTAACACATATAAAAAAAAGATTATATAATAACAAAAAAATATATAATTAAATTAAGCACCCAAACACAGAGCAACACCACCGCCAGCACATGGCTCCTTCACTGAATCCTCATCTGAAATTGCCCCCTCGCCTTTCATTTTCCGGGCTCAAAATCAACACGCACAAACAACATGCACCAAACGCAGGAACCCCACACATTTATGCCAAAGCCCGAGGTCGAGTCACAATACAACACTAATGCACAAGGTTCCACGAGGAGGATGTGCATATAATGTGCACAGTGTCAACCCCGATCTGTTAGTCACAAGAAAACCCACACCAGGTGCAGGGGAGAGAGAGTCCATGGGGGATCTAAAACAGTTTACGAGCACCAACGACCAACATAGAACCATAGCTCTACGATAGAGACCGAGGGAGGAACCAGACCTTGGCCACGCCTTACTCCCACCTTCACCCTCGGTGTGCAAACCCACCAGATGACCCAACAAATGAAAGAGGAATAGTAAAGTTTAGGGTTAACATATCATTTTTTTTTATTATTTTCAGAAATAAGTGGGAGTAACATGTGGAGCGCATGCAAAATACATGTTAGTACATGCTGGGTAAGTTCATTTGATTTTATTTATTTTTTCAAATAATTTTAATTTCTCTTTTCTTTATGATATCAATTTCTTAGAAAAAAAATAAAAAAAAAATAAATATTAATAAACCAATAAATTATAAATTAAGTTTAAATCAATAAAAAGAATGGGATTTTTTTTTTTTTTTTTTAATTTTTTAATTTAAGGGTGAGTGTTTAGATTTAAAAATATATATATATATATAAATATATATCATTTGATATATTAAAAAAAAAATCAAATTAAAGATTCAATTAAAGTGTAATCATTAAGTTTAATAAAGCTTAATTATGAAGTTTAATAAAGTTTAATTAGTAAGTTTAAGTAAAGTTAATTAGTTTAATTTAGGTAAAATAAAGTTAAACTACATAAAAAAAAGTTAATTAAAATGTTAGAGGGTCAATGGGTTTTGAACCCAAGACCACCCACCAAGCGAAGCGCCTTAAGAAGAGAACTAACACCAATGCGCCCTCATAAGTCTTTACAAATAAATTCTTATACTTAAATAGATTAATGGTAACACTGTAGGATTAGAGTGGTATCATTATTAGGAAGATACAGTATAAAGATTAAGACTAATTGGCTTATTACCTGACCTATTGATCTGGAGCCAGCCAACCGAGTTGAAACATAACTAGTGAATGCACCGGAAATCAAGGTAAAGGCTTATTTAGCGCTGTTGATCTTTGTATCCCGAAGTATAAAATTTGATTGTCCAAGCATCAGACTCACGAGACCTTACACACAATTCATCGAGCCAATTGCCGAGCCCTTTCATTCCATTCCACCAATCAAAGCCAAGCACTAAGCTCCAAAGATTCAAAACCATGCTACAATCCTTAAAAGACTTGCACCTGCAGCCATCGAGACATGTAATTCAACGCTTATGTATAACGCGCCAAGGAAAGCTCATGAGTCAAGCATTGGAGGATATTTAGTTGTAAGTGAAAAGTTAAAAGGACTTAGACTAGGACAAGTGGGAAGGAGGCAGCATACACACTAGGAGAGTAAGCAAGAGGAATTGACGAGTATGGCACAAGGCTAGTGTAGCTACAGGGCAAGGGAACCAATAGTTTCTTTTTTAGGGCGAAGAAATCAAGCTTAGACACTTAATCCTAATCCTAACCTAGCCAGTCCCCTAAAGAGAGTAATGTCTGTTTACAGACAAGTAAATAAAACTTACGCCTAACCCTGTTTCTAGTTTGAGTAGCACCAATTTGAAACGTCCTTGAACTCACCTTGACAACTTTGGTTGATGCAGGTTAAAGAATACAGGATGGCCAGGACTCGAGGGAATTGAGGCAGGGGAGCATCGTCGCAAGCACCTCCAACACCACCAGCGCCACCACCACCATCGCCCGAACTAGCTCTCATACTGCGCTTGTTGGAGGCCATTAATGAGACTTTAAAGGGGCAACAACCAACAGGGACCGAAGTGGAACCCCCACCGTCTGGAACGGGTAATCCAGAAGCATCAAGGGATTCAGGGGGAGGACCTCCAACCGAAGACATCACACGAGAATTGTAGAAGATCAAACTTCTGGAGTTTGCCGGGGGTCGCGCCAATAAACGCGCAGAAGCATGGTTGGAAGGCATGACAAGGTTTTTTTCCTTAAGGGACTATGCATCCAAATCAAAGGCGAAGATCGCAATTTTTCAGTTAAGAGATAGCGCCTTGAACTGGTGGGGAAACCTAGAAAGACAACTGCACCTTACCCCAGACACCGTATCTTGGGAACTTTTCGAGGAGAGGTTCCGAAGGAAATATCTGCCAGCGTATTACGAGGAACAATAGGTAGGGGCATTTCATGCCTTAGTACAGGGAAACAGAACTGTAGAAGAATATGAGATCAGATTTATGGAATTGGTCAAATATGTTTCGTATATGGATAATGACCAACGACATGCAAAGCACTTCGTCTATGGATTGAACCCTAAGATAAGAGATATGGTGCGGATGTGGAAACCATCTTCAGTAGCGGAAGCGGTGGAAAATGCACGTTATGTGGAGGAACACATGAACTTAACCGGGGGTACAATACCAACATTTCCACATCGTCCTGGATTCGTAAGGAAGGCCCCAAGGACATTTCCTAGGGGAGGGGGCTCAAGGCCACCGCCATATGGTAATAGAGTCGTGCCAAGGACAGTAGCTGCAGGGATTTCAATGGCAGCGAGTGCAACATCTCGTTCATCGCCAATGACTTAGATATGTCCACGACCATCTCAGGGAATATCTAGTAGGGGCAAGGATTCCAGGGGAAGGAACTCATTTCAGAGATAGTCACATAAGAGTGCACAGGTTCAATCTCGTGTTACTTGTTGGGGGTGCAGAGGACCCCATTACCAGCGTGACTACCCAGAGTTACAATCAGGGTTTGTGCATAGAGAAGGGAAGGCACCAATGGGGAGAGCAAGTAGCAGCCACCAGATTTACGTAGCGGTTAATAATCGCCAGGTCGAACATCAATCCATGGTGGTGGAGTCATCAGGTATGCTAAATCATATCAATGTTAAGATTTTATTTGATTATGGTGCTACAGATAGTTTCATTTCACCATCTCCATTAGAAAAGAGTGGGTTGGCAGCCTACGAGCATGATGACTTTAAACAAGTCGAGATGGCTTCGGGGGAAAAACAAGCAGTAGGACCTAGTGTTGATAATTGTATAGTAGACCTGGGAGTATGTACTACCAGGTTGAAGGTATACATCACTACTCTCAGGGTGTATGACCTAATCATTGGAATGGATTGGTTAGAAGCTCACCGAGCCTTGGTAGATTGATTCACAAAGAGGGTGCTTTGTGTCGACGATGAAGGAAGACCAGTAGAGATCCAGGGTGTACGGAGAAAAGTGTTGTTATGCTTTATATCAACTATGAAGGTTAAGCGATGCTTGAGGCAAGGGTGTCAACTTTATGTAGTGGAATCAGTGAATGAAATGAAGGGACCCTCATTGGATCAGTACCCGGTATTGTCAGAATTTAAGGATGTTTTTCTGAATGAGCTACCAGGATTACCTCCTGAGAGGGAGCTTGATTTTACTATTGAGCTAAAACCTAGTGCAAAACCAATCTCCAAGACTCCGTATCGGATGACAGCGCCAGAACTTTGTGAATTGAAAATGCAATTGAAAGAATTACTGGACTTAGGGATAATAAGGCCCAATGTCTCACCTTGGGGTGCACCCGTAATTTTTGTAAAGAAGAAGGATAGATCCTTACGACTTTGTATAGACTACAGGGACTTTAATCGTGCTACAGTGAAAAATAGGTACCCAATGCCACGAATAGATGACCTCTTTGATCAGATGAAAGGAGCAATGGTATTATCAAAGATCGATTTGTGATCAGGGTATCATCAGTTAAGGATTAAGGAAGGCGATATCCCAAAAACTGCCTTTCGAACTCAGTTTGGACATTACAAGTTCGTCGTAGTACCTTTCGGATTGACCAATGCACCAGCAGTATTCATGAGCCTCATGAACGACGTATTCCGGAAGTACTTAGATCGATTTGTACAAGTCTTTCTAGATGAAATCCTCATCTATTCCAAGAACGAAAGAGAACACGAGGAACACTTGCGAGTAGTGTTGTCCTGCCTTAGAGAGAACAAATTGTATGGGAATTTTTGTTCAGAATTTGTCGGAAGAACCACAGTGTTATTGATAGCTTGTATGGGAAGTTGTCAAAGTGTTCCTTCTTCCAGAAAGAAATTCATTATTTAGGTCATATCATTTCTAGCGAAGGAATCTCTGTGGACCCAGAAAAGGTAAAGGCCATTATGGAGTGGCCAGTACTGAAAAATGCCCGTGAGGTGAGAAGCTTCATGGGGATAGCAGGTTATTATCGAAGATTTGTGGAAGGATTCTCAAAAATAGTGAAACCCATCACCACTTTGCAATGCAAGGGGGTAAGGTATGAATGGACAGAAGAATGTGATAGTGCATTCATTGAGATTAATAGGTTACTAACTAGTGTGCCAATTCTATGAGTGTCGGATATGGAAAAGGACTTCACAGTCTGCACGGATGCCTCGAAGCAAGGGTTGGGGGCCGTGCTAATGCAGGATGGAGGAGTGATAGCTTATGTGTCAAGCAAGTTGAAGAAACATGAAGAGCTATACATGACTCATGGTTTAGAGTTGGCAGCTGTAATGCTAGCTCTGAAAATTTGGAGGCACTATATTGTGGGGTGAAACTTTGAGCTCAAAACGGACCATCAAAGTTTAAAACATCTCTTCACTCAAAGAGATATGAATTCTAGGCAAAGGCGATGGAGTGATTTTATGAGTGAGTACGATTTTGGTATTTCGTACATCAAGGGAAAGGAAAATGTGGTCGCATATGCCTTGAGTAGGAGACCACGTATCTTCTCCTTGGTACCCTTAAAGGTCAATCTGAGGGAACATGTGTTGACACAAATCCAAGGAGATAGTTGGTATTTAAAGGTTACTTCAAACCTCCAGAGCGGGAGGAAGTTAGATCCAAAGTATGAAGGATATAGTCTGGAAGCAGACGGACTGTTAAGATATCGAGGAAGGATGTACATCCCTGAGAATGGGGATATTCGAAGCATCATACTGAAGGAATCCCATAGAGCACTTTATTGTGCGCATCTGGGTGTGAAGAAGATGTATACAGATATGAGGGAGCTCTTCTTCTGGGTAGGCAGGAAGCGCGATGTAGTCCATTTCATCGCCAAGTGCCTAGAATGTCAACAAGTGAAAGCCGACCACCATCACCCAGCAGGCCTCCTACAACCACATGATGTTCCTATGTCCAAGTGGGAAGTCATCTCTATGGATTTTGTTGTGGGGTTGCCACTCACATATCATAGACACAATGCCATTCTTGTGATAGTGGATAAGTTAACCAAGAGTGCTCATTTTATTCTGGTTAGAGACACTTACGATGTCATTGATGTGGCACGTGTGTTTGTAAGTGAGGTTATCCATTTGCACGAGATACCTAAGAAGATCATTTCAGATAGGGACTCCATATTCACTTCTAGGTTTTGGACAAGTTTGCAGTCAGCGTTGGGGACTCAGTTGAACTTAAGCACGACTTATCATCTTGAAACAGATGGGAAAACTGAGAGAGTAAATCAAGTCATGGAAGACATTCTCAATATGTATGTCATGGATAATCAAACCAAGTGGGAGAAGTACCTACCTTTGGTAGAGTTTGCCTACAATAACAGTTTTCATAGCTCCATCGGAATGCCACCCTACGAAGCTTTGTATGGAAGGCCATGCAGAATTCCATTGAGTTGGGATAGACTAGAAGACTGAGTAACAGTTGGGCCAGAATTGATTCAAGAGATGGAGGAACAAGTGATTCAGAATAGGCAGAGACTAAAGGAAGCACATGATAGGCATAAAAGTTATGCGGATGCACACATGACCGACTGAAGTTATGAAGTAGGAGACCAGGTTTTCATTCATATCAGGCCTAATAAGAGTACCATACGGTTCAGGAAGGGGACAAAGTTGTCACCTCGATTTATAGGACCGTTCAGAATCCAAGAGAAAATTGCACCCATTGCCTATCGTCTCGTACTGCCACCCCACTTGCATAAAACTCATAATGTTTTTCATGTATTTGTTTTACGTCATTATGTTGCTGATGAATCACATAAACTAAATTGGAAGGAATTGCAGGTATCGGACGTGGGAACCCTCATGGTAGAACCATTACGCATATTGGACCGTAGAGTTCGACAGCTCAGGAACCGTCTGATAGACCAAGTTAAGGTCCAATGGGACAAGTATAGTCCAGGATCTGCTACTTGGGAAGACGCTGAGACACTATGACGAAACTATCCCTCACTTTTTTTGACCACCTCAAGAATATGTTTCTCAAAGGTTGGGTGTATGTAACACCACCTTTTGACCTAGACAGCCAGGATTACTTGAGGCATATATACTTTATTTTCTAGTCACAATGAAGCTATTAAGTGATACACTTGAACTTTAAAATGTATGAACTTTTATGAATGTTTAAATGTTATTGATGAGGATGTATTTAATGCGATCTATTATGTGAAGGTAAATTTTACGAATGTTTAAATGTTATTGATGATGATGTATATGATGCGACATATTGTGAGAACGTGAATTTAATGAATGTTTAAATGCTATTAGAATGATGTTGGATATGATGCAATCTATTTTGGTAAATGATAATCTTATGAATGGGTGTCGAAATTGAATTATGGGATATTATGAGATCTATTTCTAATTGGAAAACTTTGATGTTAAGTTGTTGGTACAAGGATACCAAATTGAAATGATGATTGTATGCAATTACATGATGATAATGTATATAAATGTATGAGTTTGTGTTACAGACTAATCTGCAGGTTATGGGCTATGAAATAGCCGAGAAACATTATGGTATGAATATAGTATGTGAAATTATATTGGTTTGGATGCATTGCTATGATATGTGGACTAGTGCAGGATTTCAGGTGATGACACTGCCCAAAACCGAATAAATGATGACAAAACCCCCAGCACCACGGTGCCACTGTATATTCCATTGTAGGGTGTGGACCCTAGTTATGATTAGGAGGGGTGGAGGCATTTCCCACCGTGTATCCTCCGAAACCTAAAGTCATGGGAGGACGGTGTTAGCTCATGCTCCCCAAGACGTGTGATGA
>ML792194.1:294423-310472 GCA_009831015.1 Picea engelmannii
GGATCCTGGTATTTTACTTCAGGGGATTTGGGTATTTCTTGAGGACAAGCAATTTTCTAGCAGGGAGGACTGTAATGTCCCCACTTTGGGACATCATCACAGGGCAGAGATTTATGATGACCAGAGTAGCCAGATGGATGCTATAGAAAGTACAGGGGTATTTGAGAGGCATTTTGGGGTCCAAATTGCATTGATGATCATATTCCATCATTATGATCCATTCCACACAGATTGGTTTTGGTTTCGTTGCATTATGACGATTTCCGTGATTTTGACTATTTTGAGCTATAAGTCAATGGAATTCACTGAAGAGGTCATTTTGGGCACATTACTTGGAGGAACCTCTCAGTGTAATAGCTCATTGGAATCGGGAGGAGCAACACTATAGGATGGGATGGCTAGAAGTGACTTTCAGTGGCCAGGGAAGCCACAAGGAGAGATAAGGAGCTTTTCAAAGTTAAAAAGGTTAATTAGTTAATTAAAGTGATTTAATTAATTAATTAAATATTAGTAAAATGAAAGTCACTTTGGAGGGACAAGGTGAGTCAAAAAGTATAAAGGAAAGGCAATGGCCTCTTCTCATTCATTCATGTATGTTTATCAGTTTGATATCTGGCTTTAGCTAGTGAGCCCATCTCTTGGGGGTTTTGAGGGTTTTGACTTAACAAACCCTAGAGGACGATTCGGTGGTGAAATATTCCACCTAGCTTGTCCCAAGATTGGTCTCAGAGATGCAATACTCTCCCACACCATTCTAGTCAGATCTACATCAGTGTAGGAGGTTCTACACAACGACATGCACAGGAAGAGGAGGAGGGTGCACCATTGGGGGTTTCCAGCAAGGGGGGTGCACCATCTTTGGAGAGAGATTCGTTGTAGGAGATTGGTAGGGCCGTTGAGGATTCTATCACTTGGATTTTCATTACAAAGCCTTGGACATCAGATCTAGTGCTTTCTAAGATAGTTTTATGGCTCAAATTATTTCTTGAGCAGTGGGGCGAATTGAAGAGAAGGAGGGCATTTTTGAGATCCAGATCTTGTCCGTGGAGGGGTTACACTTCAGATCTGACCCTGAGACTTCACCTAGTGGCTTGTATTGTCCCAATCTATATTTCTGGATAGTTTCAGAGCATTTGGAGGCCTCCTTCAGTAGGGCCGAATTATCTAGGGCTTTAGTCATCCAGTGGGGCACACCATTCAGTGGGGAATTTAATATCTACAGAGATTGAGAGGGATCTTGGAGATTCGGGCACCTGGGTTGTTCTTACCATCACCCGATCGATCAGTTGGCATATTTCATAGGGTGATTGGAAACTTTTGGCAGCAGGGCCGAGTTATTGAGGGTTTCAGCCTTCTATTGGAGCATGACATTCTTCAGCTGGAGAGTTTGGCATTCAGATCTGCTTGTATTGATCTTCATTTCTTATTCAGCCATTGGAGGCATCTTTTGTATTAGTAGGAGCATTTTGTAGCAGCTCTTATCTATTGTCTATCTTCTTGGCCATCTGTTGAGCATTCCAAATCGACATCTTCACTGTAGCAGGTTTCTCTATTTTATGAATAAAGAAGATTTGAGATGTTTTGGCTTGTTTATCTTATTGCATATGGTTGAGGTATGTTCCATGGTTATCTATTTATTTTATTTGCTGCATACACACATATAAACACATCTAAACGAATAGATCAACAAACTGTTTGACGAAATACCACAACCAGATTTTTTTTTTTAAAAGACACCAAAACAAGTGATGATCCTTGCATAATGGCTTGGGATCATTACACAACCTTGCACCAACTTGTACCAAACAACCTGTAATCAAGCTGCACCATAAACAAGTGCATCCAACCATGTACCAAGTATGTACCAATCATGTGTCAACTACTCATCAACTATGACTCATCAATATGTACCAACATGATCAACTATACACCTCATGTATGTGCCAACTCATCAACTAGTTGTCTCAATCATGTACTCAACATGTACCTCAACCGAAAGCCCTCATCAATTTCATCATTCAAATATAAATTGTAGTTCTGTAATGGACTTGGTGTATATGATCACATTCCTGGAAACCTTCCTTAACTTTAACAACAAGAGACTAGCATTTTCATCAAACTTTTCTTTAGTCTCACATGCCTAGTTTTGGATTAGTCAACAACCCTAACTTGAAGTAATCATAAATTTGAACATGTAATGTATAAAGATATGAAAATGATATACAATGTTATTCAATGTGTTTTATGCAATTCCTCCAGGTGTCACTACTTGTAACCTCTCAGAAAAGGAGTTATAGAAAAAAATGCATACCTTGCTGAATTATGGATTATTCTAGAGAGCGACCTTGTAGAGCGTGGACCGCACGAAATAGTTGTTGAATTGATATGAAACTATTACAAAACATACTAAAAATAGTACCCTAACCAACACATTTTGTCTCACTGAATGTGGATCTGTTATGAAGAAGTTATGACGTTTTTACCTGAAACACTTGTTTTTGACTAGTTTCAGGACTAGCCACAAACCCTATTTTCCATGGAGTGTAACTCCCAAAATACAACGACCCACAAGATGAATTGTCTACCACAAATACTTGGGTATGTTTTCTCAATGGCATAACAATTTCACAGTTTGAATCATTATAGAAAACAAGTTATAGCGAAAATGGTGAGATGACCTGTAAATAACATACCTTAGAAAGCACCATCAAAAGAATTTATCCTTCCTTGCATTTCGACCTTCTTTTATTCACCTTCCCTCAGAAATTTGGCTTATATATCTTTGGTTACCTCAGACACCTATAGATATTCAATATTCTCAAGTGTAATTAAAATTATATAGCCTTGCCTCTTATTTATACTCTCCAAGTAGCTTCCTTAAAAACATCTTCTAGGTCACTTGGCCCACTTTCCTTATTTTAGGGTTAAACCACTTCTAATTTCTCCATTAAATTTATTATTGAAATAATTTATTTTGTATTCACTTTGAATTATAATACACTCATCACTTCACTTTATTATTTACCTTTTAAAAACTCTTAAACCACTTTGACTACTTTGACCTTTTGGGGCTTCTAGATGACATATGAAGGTCCTCCAACTTTGTAAGGCCATAACTCTCAAACCGTGAGGAGTTATGTGACATTCCACATACCACCAAAAATGGAATGAGATGTAATATCCATATATAATAGTATTACCTTCAAATATAGAAAAAATCATACTATTATCCATCAAACAATCTTGGGTCCATTACCCAAACCTGGGTTCTCCAACTTCACATGGTCATAACTCTCTAACTGTGAGGAGTTATGTGATGTTATGCATACCACCAGAAATGGCATGACAAGCAATATACATATAGGATAGTTTCCCTAAAAAATTCACTATCCTTCATATCATTATTCCACAATTAAGCATGGGTTCTCTTACTCCACAAATCATCTTCCCGTGAGGGATTTCACCATAAGGGGACCACTTTGGATTTCATCCATATTTACTTCTTATCAACCATGAAAAAAAAATAATGAGTCATATTTACATCAAACAATATTAGGTCCATTACCCAAACCTTTGTGCTACGGGGCTTTCTTCAAGGGTTGACATCAATGACAACCAACCTTAATCAACATGATTATGTCCTTGCCCAGAATATAATGCTTCCATTGCTTCATGCCTGCACAATGGAGTACATATTCTTTTCATAGGTGGGATATATATGAACAACATCACATAATGTTTCACTGTGTTAGAATATCATATGTCCCTACTGAGTGAGGACGACACTGATATCATAGTCAAAGGCATCTATCTCAATATCACATGACTATTGAAGGTTTATAAATGCGAGGACTAGTGCGGAATAAAGGTGATGTTTCATATCCTAGAATGCTTTCTATTATGATTCAGATCATACAACCATGGATTTAGCTCCCCCATTGGTCACTTGAATTAAATTCCAAGCACTATAAGAGAATCCCAACATGAACTTAGGATAGAAGTTGGCGAGGCCCAAGAAGCTATGGAGCTCTGTTAGAGTCATCATGGTTGGCTAATTGTGAGTGACATGGATCTTGGTTGGGTCCACATGCACCCCATGTTCATTCACGATGTATCCTAAGTACTGAATTATTTGCATACATGTCGACATAAAATATTGTCTTACGGTCTTTAAGTTAACCTCACAAGGATAAATCCCCCTGCGTTTTCAAAGAGGTGGTACTCCTCTATTTCAATAACATACAAGAACAAAGAAAATTCTTGAGAGGAATAGGCGTTATTCTTGAAATAAATATTCACATGCAAAGAATACTAGAGAAGGACTAGGTATCTCACATAAAGTAAATTTTTACACTATGTTACAAGATTTATAAACCAAAAGAGTATGCATTGTCATAGGATGACATTTCCATCACAACATTCGTTAAAGTAATACACAATATTCAACAAAGGAAAGGAAAGTATGGGCCACATATAGAAAATAACTCTAAATGATCATTCCATTAAATGCAATAAAGATTTTGATAGACACACATATGAAACATCATGCTTAAAAATTAAAGTCTAAGAGATCAACAATGTTATGTCCCAAACTAGTTCTCTAGGAACCTCAAATAATAATAGACGTCTTTAGTAAAATAAACAATAATGTATGGGGTTACAATAAAAGTAAATTGCATTTGTCTGTCAAAGAGGACTGGGATGGGGTTCCCGTAGACCATAAAATGAAAAGAGACCTGAAAGACAAATAAAAATAGTTAGGGTTCAACCTTAGGCTTCAAAGGCTATTGGGAACATAAAAGGAAAAATGACAATTGATTGAAGAAGAAAAATGGTGAAGGAAAGAACAAAGTGACTACTTGACCTACTACGATGAAAATTTTGAACTGTCATTTGCTTGTCGAAGCGTCTTTCATAGATTACTCTTGTTGTGATGGAGGTGGAATAACTTTTGTATCTACTTCTTGTTGATATGTCTCAGTTATCTTAACTAACGCCTTTGTTGACCATTGTTCTACATACTCCCTCTATTGATGTTTGTAACATCAAACACGTACTTCCACATAGGTCTAAGTGTCTAGACTTGTAGAAGTCGTCCAAAGCCTTCTACCTTGAGAATTTACTTTAATTAAATAAATTATTAAAGAAACGTTCTTTTATTAGTGAGTTGAGTTTTATTTAAAGAAATTCTTTAATTAGCATTAGTGAAATAAATCTTAGCCATTGATCTCAATTGAGGTGAGAAGTAATCTCAACTGTCAATCACTTTGGAGATTAGGGTTAGGTCATAACTCAATATTATAAAATCATGAAAAGGGTGACAAATAAGACTGATCCAAAAAGGATCCAGAGAAGGCTAAGAAAAACTCAAAACTCACAGAGGCAACTCAAAATGCTCAGAATGGCTCCAGCAGATAGAGAAAGGGAAAAAATTCAAAGTTCCCAAAACTAAGTAAAAATGGCACGATCGTGAAGAGCGCATCATAATATTTATAACGGGGAAATGACTCGTCAAACGAGGTTATGGATTGAAAGATATTCATGGTCAAAGTTGTGGTCAAACATGGCAAGTTAACAGGGGCCACATCATCATCTGTACTACTGACGTCAACATCTGACATGGAAGGATGACATTAGCATGACAATTGTTGACATCCTCATGCCAAGTGGTAGCACTAGAGGCTGCCATGTGTCACCCTCCAATAGGATTTTTAGGGCTCCATTTGGACCAATAGAAAAGTGCCATGTGGCACCCCCAGGTGACGCCACTGGCACCACCCAGAAGCTGCCACATGTCATGTACAGATTTGACATGGAGGTGACATAAACAACCAGGTTTTCATATTAGAGGATTCCACGTGGCACCCCCGAAATGCCCAAGGAGGGTTCCTGAGCGAAAAATAAAAAAAATATAAAAACAGACCCTCCCAAATGGGAGGCCTGCGGGTTTTACCCCAGGACCTCCCCCACATATAACACTTTAACTTTAGCACCAAAAACCAACTCGCCTAATGGACCCATTGGTAACTCCATCCGCTTGGTTACTATTTAAGCCAAGTTTCCGCCCAGATGAAGGGAGAGGCACGGACGACTACAGGAACAGTTTACGATGCAAGGAATGTCATTATTGCAGGTTGAAGAGGGCACAAAAACTGAGACAAAATTCTTCTTGGGCCTGGGAGTGCCAGAGTCGGATTGAGGCATAGAGACAGTCATTTTTTGACAATTCAACTCCAAAAATTTAGTGGTGCTATATGTTTTCTGATATGAGCATTATTTATGCAGCTTGATTTCAGAATGAGGTATACTTATGTATTTTGCCAAATTATTTTGTTGAGTTAATGAAAGAGCCTACCCATTTGAGAGTAGGACCCGGAGACATAGTCCAACAGGGATGAACTCCGTTATCAATTTCTTGTGTTCAGATTTGATGCTTATGTCTCTTCATTTTTGAGTTTCCCCTTCTTTAATGGTGCACTTTAATTTATGCTCATTTAATGAAATTTTTTATAAGTTACAATGAAAATATCCTAGATCATGTTGGTATCAGAGCAGTCGTCTTTGAATTGAATTATTGAGTGTGAATGCTAACTAGAGCCAAGCATAATCAGGGTGAAGGAACTCTTAAGAATTTCAATCCTGAAGTTGGTTGTGCATCAAGAAGGAAGAAAATGGCAGAAGAGTACAATCATGATGAACAGGAGAAAAAATTTCACATGGTATTTTATCGCATGTCAAAAATGGTCGAACAAATGTATGGAGATTATGAGAAGAGGATGAAGAAGAAAGGGAAGAAAAAGGAAGCACATGCAGATGATGATGCTTCGGTAAACCACGGGGCTGGAGGAGATCTTCTTGAGCCTCCATCTTCACCTTCGATTTCTAGTTATTCTTCCTCTGAGCATTCTCATCACTCTCATCATTCTATCCATAAAGCCTCTTTTAAGAAACCATTATTAAAGCTTGATGTAAAATTTTCTTTACCTATGTTTAATGGAGATGTTAATCCTGAAAAGATAGATAATTGAATCAAACAGGTTGAAGTGTATTGTCGTGTCTAGCATATTGATGAAGAGGAGGTTAAAGTGCATCTGGCTTCTCTTCGGTTGGAAGGAACCACTCTCGTATGGTGGAAGAGAAAGATTCAAGACATAAGTAAGTGTGGTAGTCTTCTTTCCTCATGGTCAGAATTTAAATCAGCGATAAGGAAGCAATTTTATCCATTAGGGAATTTACATAAAGCAATGATGGAATGGAAAACTTTAAGGAAAAGTAAAGTTTAAACTGTAAAAAGTTTCACAGAAGAATTTAGGAAGAAATCTCTTGCATTGAACATTCCTTTGGATTCTTATGAAACTTTAATGAAGTATATTGGCGCACTTCACAGTTATATTTGTCATACTTTTCTCTTGTTTAACCCCAATAGTCTTGACAAAGTTTGTGTGCAAGCCACTCACCTTGAGAATAGGGGGAAACATGTTCAAGAAGATCCCAAAAAGAAACCTTCCAATTTTCCACAAAAGACTTTTAAGAAGTTTAAAAGGAAGGACAAGAAGACCGCTACAGTAACAAGAGAAGGAGGAAAACCATCTTGCACTCATTGCAAGAAGAGCAGTCATGATGAAGAACATTGTTGGAAACTGCATCCAGAAAACAATCTTCTTTTGTTATGAGAAAAAATACCACCTTACTAAAGGGGGAGTGGAATATATTGTTAGAGCTCACAGAATGAGGGTAAATACAACACTTGTTAGTGCAAGGCAAATGAAAAGACTCATAAACACTAATAATAGATATGTACTCATGGTCGTCAGAGAGACAAGTGTCAGGAAATATGATGCTTTCCAAGGGTATGATCCATCTCACAAAAAGGAATTAATTGATATTGTTTCTAAGTATGATGATATTTTTTAGGAACCAGATGGACTACCTCCTAAGAGGAAAATCCAACATGAGATACATATTCAGTAGGATTATCCTCTTCCTAATGTGGACATGTATAGGATGTCATTTTTGGATATGACAGAGATCAAGAAGCAGGTACAAGGCTTATTGGATCAAGGGGTCATCAGGCCCAGTTCATCTCCTTGTGGTTCTCCAATCATGATGGTGGCAAAGAAGGATGGAACATGGAAAATGTGTGTTGATTACAGGGCTTTAAATAAAATCACGGTGAAAAACCGATACCCTCTTCCTCGTATATATGATTTACTTGATCAATTGAATAATTTAACTTGTTTCACTAAGTTGGATTTGCACAGTGGATATCATCAAATAAAAGTCACAGAACACGATGCATGGAAAATTGCCTTTAAAACCAAACAAGGATTGTTTGAGTGGTTAGTTATTCCGTTTGGGATATGTAATGCTCCAACAACTTTCATGCGTGTGATGAATGATGTATTCGGGCCTTTCCTAGAAGACTTTGTGATTGTATATTTATACATAATTCTTGTTTTTAGCGGGACTTGGGATGAGAGTGTGAGGCATGTAAAGAAAGTATTTGATACTTTGTAAAGGGAAAAGTTGTATGTAAAACTGTCTAAATGTGAATTTGGAAAGACTGCACTTGTGTACTTAGGTCATATTTTAGGAGGAGGACAATTGAAAATTGATCCTTCAAAAATTGATGTAATTGTAAAATGGCCTGAGCCAAAGAGTGTAGTCGAAGTCTGAAGAATCTTAGGTGCAATCCAGTATTGAAGGAGATTCATTTCCAACTTATCCTTTATAGAAACTCCTTTGCATGCCCTAACCAATGTGAGGAACACTTTTCAGTGGGAAGGAAAGCAACAAAAAACTTTCAAAATTTTGAAGGAGATGATCAGTACCGCACCAATATTAGCACTGTCAAATTTTCAACAACCTTTTGAGATTGAGACAGATGCCAATGGATACGCCATGGGTGCAATATTGATGAAATATCTTAATCGTATATGTTACCACTCTGAAAATTTTAACCAAGCTATTGTTAACTATCCTACATATGATAAAGAGTTGTATGAATTAGTCCAAAGCGTAAAGAAATGGAAACACTACTTGTTAGGGAAGGAAAAAATCATACATACAGATCACCAACCCTTACAGTATCTTCAAGAACATACCAAATTGCAGCAATCTCGACACTATAGGTGGATGGGTTTTCTACAACAATTTCATTTGGTAATCAAGTACAAAAAGGGTACAAGTAACAAGGTAGTTGATATGCTTTTTAGACCTCCTATTGTTTCTTCTATTGTTTTCAAGAATACTTCTTTATCTCATTATAGCTACGTAGAACAATATACCATCAATGAAGATTTTAAGGAAGTATATGCGAAGCTAACCCTTGGTGCACAGGTAGAGAACTATTTTCTGCAGGAAAAAATACTCTACCATCTTGGAAATATATGTATTCCTACAAGTGAACGAGTCCATGTACTACGAGAAGCTCACACTTCTCTTGTGTCTAGGAATTTTGGGGTAGGAAAAACTATGGTTCATTTGCATAGGTTTTGTTATTGGCCTCAAATGAAAGCAATTGTAACTAAATATGTAAAGGGGTGTGTGATGTGCTCTACTTGTAAGCCCACTAATAGAAAACTGGGGCTATACTCACCACTTCCTGTTCCATATCATCCATGGCAAAGTGTCTCCATGGATTTTGTAGGGGGTTTACCAATGACCAAAGGGGGTCATGATTATTTGTATGTTGTATTGGATAGGTTCAACAAGATGTGTATCTTGATGCCATGTAAAAAGCATATCATTGCTGAGTAGACTGCTAATCTCTTCTTTCAACATATTTGGGTTCACTTTGGATTACCCATATCCATCGTCTTGGATCGAGATACTCGATTCCTTGGGGAATTTTTGACTAGATTGTGGAGAATGATGGACACCAAATTGAAGAGGAGCACTACTTTCCATCCACATACCGACGGACACATAGAGGTGGTAAACCAAACAATGATACTTTTTCTTCGAGGCTACTGCAACAAGCATCCCAAGTTATGGGATGAAAAAATACGCTATGTACAACACGCATACAACTGAGATTTACATTCATCCACTTAGAGTTCACCTTTTGAGACATGTTTTGGGTACCTACCAAAGGTTCCTTTGGACTTGATGTACGAGAGAGATTTCGATGTGAATGAAGAACGAACAGAGGACAGAGCCCGCAAGTTCATCTAGAGGATCCAACAAATACACCATGGAGTCCAAGAATAGTTGGAGAAAAGTCAAGCACAGTATAAAGCTCGACATGAAAAGCACATGGTTGATCATCAGTTCCAGGTTGGAGACTGGGTATGGCTTCACATCAGCAAGGAGATATTGAAGGGTGAAGGTAATAAACTCAAGCCCATTCATTATGGACCCTTCACTATCTTGGAGAAAAGTGGTACTGATGCTTTTCGTCTGGATATTCCACCTTACATGCAGATTTACTCAGTTGTGAACGTTGAGAACTTGAAACTTTTTGAGCCTCCCATGATCATGGATCAAGATGAGGAAGTTTCAATACCTTCAGTTGATGAGTTTGCACCTGAGTACTTGGATGAGATACAAGAATATATCATCCTGGAAAAGAGGACGAAGACTTCACGCAGGGGTGATGTTGATTATCTTCGAGTAGGCTTAAAAGGCACACATCCAAGCAAGGCAAAGTGGATGGATAAGGAAAAAGGGAGGGAACTCTTCCCTCACTTACCTATTAATTGATGAAATATTTTGGTGGTCCAAAAAGCTTTGAGTGGGAAGGCGTGATCCAAAAAGGATCCAGAGAGGGCTAAGAACAACTCAGAACTCACAGAGGCAACTCAGAACACTCAGAATGGCTCCAACAGATAGAGAAAGGGAAAAAAATCAAAGTTCCCAAAACTCCATAAAAATGGAATGATCATGAAGAGCTCATCACAAGATTTCTAACGACGCAAATGACTCATCAAATGGAGTTACATATTGAAAGATATTCATGGTCAAAGTTGTGGTCAAACATGGCAAGTCAACATGGGCCACATCATCATCCGTACTGCTGATGTCAAAAATTGACATGGAAGAATGATGTCAGCATGAGGAATGCTGACGTTAGCATTCCACATGGTAGCACCAGAGGATTCCATGTGTCACCCGCCAATAGGATTTTTAGGGCTCCATTTGGACCAATAGAAAAGTGCCACATGGCACCCCGAGGTGACGACACGTGGCACCACCCAGAAGGCACCATGTGCCCTATAAAAAGTTGACGTGGAGGTGACATAAACATCCAGGTGGGCCAATCAGAGGATGCCACATGGACCAATCAGAGGGCACCACGCGGCACCCCCGAAATGCCCAAGGAAGGCCCGTGACCGAAAAATAAAAAAAATATAAAAATGGACCTTGCCAAATCTGGCAGAGGTCTCGCCATATCTGGCACATCTGCCAAATTTAGAATCCGTTGATCCAAATGTAGTAGAGGTTATAACTAAGAGCCAAATGGGAGGCCTGCGAGTTTGACCCCAGGACCTCCCCCACATATAACGCTTTAACTTTAGCATCGATAACCAACTCGCCTAACGGACCCGTTGGTAACTCCATCCGCCCGGTTACTATTTAAGCCAGGTTTCCACCCCACCAAAGGGATAGGCACGAACCATACAAATGTGAGTACGGTTTACGAGGCAAGGACTGTCATTATTGTAGGTTGCAGATGGGACAAAAACTAAGACACAATTCTTCTTGGGCCTGAGAGTGCCAGATAAGATCAAGGCATGGAGACAATCATTTTTGGGTAATTCGATGCCACGAATTCAGTGGTGCTGTCTGTTTTTTGAACTGAGCATTATTTCTGTAGCTTGATTTTAGAATGAGGTATACTTATGTATTTTGAAAAATTCTTTTGTTGAGTTAATGAAAGGGCCTACCCATTTGAGAGCAGGACCCAAAGACGTAGTCCACCAAGGACGCACTCCTTTATCAAGTTTTTGTGTTCAGATATGATGCTTATGTCTCTTCATTTTTTATTTTTCCCTTCTTTAATGGTGCATTTTAATTTATCCTCATTTAAATCAATTCTTTATAAGTCACGATGAAAATATCTTGGATCAAAGACACTTGATACTTGTGTGAGACATTAAGAGATTGTTTGACATAGAGAGTAGAGAAGAAATTTTTCTCAAGGAGATCTTGGATAGGTGGAGAAATAATTCCATCTAGAGATCTAGGCCAAAGGAAGAGAGAGACAAGTGTGAAACAAAAGGATTGGAAACCAAATACAATGCATGTATTTTGGTACAGGGCACACATAAAAAGCATGTATTTGGGTGCAAGTCAGCTTGAACCCATTTGACATGGTACCTACATTGTTAAACATGTCTTGAAGAGAGGGGCCTATGGGCTAGTTGACTATGAAGAGAATTCACCGTCGGAGCCTTGCAATGGGCTCTACCTTGAGAAGTATTATGCTAAGGCCATTTGGCCGCATGATGCTCTGTACATAGGCGTGTTTTTGTTTTGGAGTGGTGTGCTTTGATTTTTGTGTGCATTTCCTGCCTCGATTCACTACTTATCATACTTTGTGCTTGATTTACATATGTCATCACCATCCTCAATCTATGTGGGATATGCTGGTGGTGCTAGCTGTAGTACCTATAACATAGCTTCCACTGCTTGGGTGATATTTTCTCCCACTAATGAGGTCATGAGTTCAAGAGGTGTCTACCTTGTGCCTGCAACCAATAATGTTGTAGAATATATCACTGTCATTGAACTATTGTCCAAGGCTCTCGCCCTTGGCATTCATCGTTTAGTTGTCAGGTTTGACTTCTAGTTTGTGGTATCATAGTTGAATCACACTTATAGTGTCAGACATCTCGACATATTGCGTAAGTATTTGAGGGTGCATATTATTGAATGCTACTTTGAACATATTGAGTATTGTCATGTTCTATGAAGGTCTAATGTGTTGGTTGATTCGTTAGCTAACTACATGTTAGATTGGAATTCATCTCATTAAATTAAGTATTTAAGAATGCATGTACATAAACATGGGTTTTCAATAACATCAATTAGACATCCATAAGTAGTATCCAAAACAAAAAAATATGTATATATATACCAAGAAGTGTGTTACATCCTTCAAAAACAAGGTGTAGATACAAAACTGGGGCTCTACTAGCCTCCTGATATACAAATTTCCTACCAGCTAATATATGTGTCTAGTAAAAACTAGGGGTGCCACTGGCTAGTTATCATGATGATGGATACCATGGTAGCATAACATGACCTGAGCCACCTTTCAAGGAAGTCAGCGAAAGGGGTGGGATACACCCTCTGAGTGCCTTTGTAGATGCGACAACATCTCCTCCTCTGGTGTGGCAAGGAATCCCATGGTCAAATCCTTTAGGTTGTGTTGCACATGATGCAACTCCTCACTGTTTCCACCTCCCTCTCCCTTCGATGACTCCTTGTCACTTCTCCAATGACTTCCTCAGACCCATCCATCTAGATTCTCTGGTCCTACATCTATGATAGATCTGCAATAGTGTCAGTTAATTTGGACCCACAAAAAAATCGTATTTCCAAAGATAAAAAAAAAATGGAAATATGAAAAAAACCAAAAACACTTACCCATGGGGCCCCATGCCTCACCCGAGGGAAGCAAAAATTATGGATCCTAGCAGAATTTGGTCCCCACATAGGGGAAATCCTTGATACTGACAATCTGGCGACCTTGCCAACTCACGAACCCAATCCTGTATTGATATTGATGTTGTCCCCCTGGAAACCTCCCCATGTATTCAGCCCAAAACATCATCCATGGGTTTAAGGGCCTCAATTGAGGCACCCATTCCAGAAAAATGGTCACCAGTAGGGAGCCATTTCCGAACTATTTCTTCTTCCCCATTTTGCATCAATTCAGTTGGGTTTTCACATTTGCAAGGACTCCCCAACACCAGTTAAAGATGGTTGGATCTAGGCACATCGATGCCACTTCCATGTTTCTCTTCCTTTCCAGATGTGGGGCTATTGACCCCGCTACATGAGTTATGTTGAATATGACAATATTGAGTGGAAACTCAATGATATCATGGATGAAAATTTTTCCTCTCGATCGACGTGACCCATAGCGACAATATTGCTCCATGTAATCCATGACTGAGCGATCATCTCTGCCTGGAGTGAAATTCACTCACTAGGGCACACCCCTTAGAGATAATCTAGTACAAAAATACACACCATCAGTGTCAATCTACACCACTCTCCCTTAGATCAAGAAATATTCTTGATTGGTTTCCCAATACTTCACCAAGGTCCATAGAAGGTACTCATGGGATCCCAATAGTGGGCATCAAAAAAATTTCAACAAACCACAATCTTCGAAACAAAGTCATTGACCTCACGGGCCCTCTCTTTCCACTCAATCATCTTGTATGGATACCTACACACATTCAGGAAACAAAAAACATGAAACCCATCATAATCAAATTCTCCCAAAACACAACCTCTAAAATAAAATCCCCAAAACCCTCTACGCATGGAATATTTGGTTGAGCTATCTCTTTTGGTAGTTGCGGGACGACCTGTAGATTTCATGTGGCTAGCCACATGATGATTGCAAGTCATCACACGACGATGCCTGAGAGATCGCTTAATCGTGAGAAGGACATGTCTGTCGATCGCAAGTAGATAATGGCCTCATGACCGCTAGCAGTTTGGGTTGGAAAGATGCCCTTTTCCCCCAACTAAATCCATGAAAATGACAAAGGAAATGAGAATGGGATTTTTGGTTCTTACATGGATCTAATGACAATATGAATGGTTGAGTAAATACTCCACATCAAGCTCCAGAGACTCATACTTGGAAGAGGTTTTTTCTTCAAATCTCTCCACACTTCTCTCTTGGCACATGAAGAATGATTTTTTACCATGGTAATTTTCTTTTTATAACTTTTTGGGCAACAAAAAATTATTTTTTCACCTTGAGACTAAGTAAGTGAGTTATGTTTAAATTTTTTAGCTCATTATTATTTTATTCCATTTTTAATTAAATTGACCTTGGTATCTAGTCTTTTACATGGTTAACAAGATTACGAGGATTTTTTATAAATATGGTGACATCCACTGAACTTGAGGTACATGTTTTCCAAACCGGAATATAGGTATAGGTTTTTCCCTGCAATTCCTATTTTTCATTATTAATTGTCCTTTCTGTCATTACACCACCTTAGGTTCAATCCCATTGGGTTGAGACATTAGCCACTCCTTTTTTCAAATTGTAACATGTCCAGTAGTGCATACCCTTCATGGGTGCCCGAGATAGCACCCAGATTGCCATTTGGTGCCCATGCTGCAATTTCCCATAGGCCCGAGAGCCCTCCTTTATCCCCTCCACGATTGGATGATTGAGCCTCATTCTTCTCTATTTGTCTAGTTTCTGGCCATATCTCATGGTAGTTCCCAATTTTTTTTTTCTTGTTTCTTAATGGTCACCCATGCATTTGTTTCTCACGTCGTGCTTCTCGTTGCTACACTTTTGTTTTCCTTAATCCCTCTTACCACTATTGTAGTAGCCTTGACAATCCACCTCTTGCATTATTTGGCCTCCATTTTGCATCCACCTACTCATGGAGAGAACAACTGCTAAGAGTGGATCTCACTTGATTGTACCATTTGCATTCATCTTGCTTAGGTCTGTTCCATGCACTTGGAACATAGGAGCTAAGAGTGGATCTCACTTGATTGTACCATTTGTATTCATCTTGCTTAGGTCCATTCCATGCATTTGGAACATAGGAGCATGTTGCTAACCCACTCATTCTCTCCAGTCGAGTATACTTTTATCTCTTTTTCCGACTCGTAAAAGAACATGAAAAAGACATTACCTATGTTAAGAACCAAATATCAATATAGCATAGAAAAACCTCAGAAAAAGTACTCAATGCCTTGAAAAAGAGATAATTTCAGATAATAAGCCTCTTCGAGGGGGAAACCTCCTTTTACCCCACTTAGATGTTCAAGTACAAGATGATTCAAAATGAAAATGTCTCCTTGGTATATATAGGAGACTAGGAGGTATAATTACA
>ML792194.1:315265-333068 GCA_009831015.1 Picea engelmannii
CTTCTAGGGGGAAACCTCCTTTTACCCCACTTAAATGTTCAAGTACAAGATGATTCAAAATGAAAATGTCTCCTTGGTATATATAGGAGACTAGGAGGTATAATTACAACTAATGGCTTAAAGCCGACATAAATAAAATAACAATACTAATATAATATGTCCCAATTAAGGGGTAATGAGCCAATATTAGGGCTTAAGAACCTAGTACACTTTTCTCTCTTTTTTAGACTCGTAAAAGGACACGAAAAAGGTATATACCGAGCATACATGCATCATTATTTTTTTCTCATTAAATCATGAAGGAGATCAAAAACACAAAAAAATTAAGAAACGAGTGAGGGTTTTTTCACCATTGTTCTATTCTAAAAATTCCAGCATTAATCGAGTTTCCCTTGAACATGGAACCTATATGAGTCCTCATCATACAGTTGGGTTTTATCTTGCCTAGGAGCCATCCCAATAATATGTGTCACAGATACTCCTCTAGATGATTACTCTTCCAGTCATCATGGAGAGTGCTTTGATACCTCCTTCTTTGTTGCACTATATTCGTCTAGGTCTTGTGTCTTGCTGCGAAGTCACTATTGTGTAACGATATATGTTCAAGGGAATTTTAAGCCCGAGTTGGCCATTTGTTGTTTTTTTACTTTCTGAGTCAACCATCCCAATAATATGTGTCACAAATACTCCTCTGGATGATTACTCTTCCAGTCATCATGCAGAGTGCTTTGATAACTCCTGCTTTGTTGCACTATATGTGTCTAGCTCTTATGTCTTTCTTCCATGTCACTATTGTGTCATGATATATGTTCAAGGGAATTTTAAGCCCGAGTCGACCATCTGTTGTTTTGTTGACTTTCCAAGTCAGCCATCCCTATGTTAGTGGTACTTTGTGATATTCTCTCTTCACATAATCTCTTGGTGTATGTTTCATGTTGATTGATGGGGGATACATTAAGGACCTCCTTCAACAAATCTATTCCTATCAACTTCATCACATTATCTAGGAGAGGGATCTAGAAACCAGCTAGTACTTTGGAGCTTGTAGTCATCAGTGGTAGGACTCTTGTGATCAACAATGGGTTTCCATCATTGACACATAATTGATTGATTCTACAAGTGTTTGAATTCATATACTCTATTCACACTCGCAAGATTGTAATAGGTAACTTGGGGTCCATCTTCCTTCTCGGTGGGTCCCCTCGTGTTTGTTAACGATATACATCAATGACCAATAATCATATGATTTTTCCCATGCTCGACATCATCTCATATATTCGTATGGTGTAGATTTGTACCATCATGTTTTGGGATGAAGACCTTGGGTTTGGGCCGACATCCTTCACTCACAACACCCCTCCCAAGTTGTGATGGAGTATATCACTTGTATATGAGTACTTTGAATAATTCCAAGGCCCTCTCCTCAGTCCTCATTGTCTTCCTAATAGATATATGTTGCATCATAGATCCACAGTGTATTTGATGGTGGCTATGATTGTGTTCATGAAATAGATCCATAGTGTATTGTATCATGGCTATGATATTATTGATGACATGGATCCATCGTGTATTCTTTCTTTGCCATGTTCTAATATTTATCATGGATCTACATTGTATTGTTTTACGGCCATACTCTTTCGAGTATGAGTATGTATACCTAGAGGATGGTATATATATTCTCTCATCCTTGGTGTTTGATTGCAGGACTTATTTTCCTTCCAAACATCCTTTTCTCTCTCCTCATGTTGCCTCACATGGAAATTATTTTATTGTAATGTGTTCCAACCATCCATTCCTTTCCTGACCTCACACATTTGGGGGCATTTGTTATAGTCTTAATTTCCGCCCTACATGCCAAGAGGGAATCCAACAGAAGGAGATATCCCAATCACATCTCTTTCTTGAGATTTAGTGTCTTTTTGAGGTTTTTCGCTGGACACATAGGGGGCTTCACGTAACTATAGTCGTTGGACATCAATAGTTCAACAAGTGACTATCTGTCAAGCCTTCTATATTTGATGAGTTACGAAGAGCTAAACAATGGGTGGGTTGTATCTTCATGTCATGAGCCTAGGAACTCACATAATTCAAGTTTATATTGGGTTCTATAAGATCTAGAAGCTATCCAAAGCCTCTTCCAAGGATCTATATAATGAAGGTTAGAGGGGAGAATCATTTTGCAGAGTTATGTTGTCCAATTGCAGAGGGGATTTTCCTATTTGCAACAACCAAAAATCAGATTTCCTAGCCTGATCTAGAAGTCGAGGAGGGGCAAGGAGCAAGGAGATAAAGGAGGAAGCATCAACATTCAAGGTATGAATTGGTGTAATTTATTCATGTTAATGAATAGATAATTGGTTCTCCCCATGAATATGTTTGTATTTCATTTGCAAATATTTAGATATGATCTTGTGATTGATATATCTGATCAGATACAAGTAGATCTAGAATTCTAATGCTAATTAGAGAGGTGGAGAGTCATTGTTTTTCTTTTGTATATAGGAAGAAAATTGTAGAGATTAGAGATGAAACTTCCAATCTGCATCAACCAATATATACGAAGGACAACCTATAGTTCAAGGTATGCTATCTCAACCACTCTTTAGGTTAATTATGAATCCATCTTCTCGAGTCTAGGAAATCCATAGGAATATAGCCTTCTTTCTATCTAGGATAAATAGGTAGATCGTAGGGAGATATTTCCATCTATCCTATGAGATCCCTATGAGTTTTATCCCATAATAGAACTAGCTATTAGAAAATTGGTTGTCCTTAATGTCAACCCTAGAAGAAGTCCAGAAGAATATAGAAGTAATGGTTGTATTTGAAGAAGTCTCCAAAGTGGTCCCCTTATGGTGTATCTTTAAGCATGGCCCTCATGGGAAGACACTTTGAAGAATTCTACAAGAATCCATAGAGGTATGGTTAAGTGTTTAAGTATTTAAGAAGCCTCGAAGGTGTGGTCATGAAGCCCAACATTGATTGAGGAAAACGAGGGTGAAGGACATTGGAAATGGATACAAAACATTATTGGATTGATAGTCCTCGTCAAGTCATTTCCAATGATAGGTAGCATGCCATGTGGTTCCTCACAGTTGATAAGTTATACCCTATTAAAGATGAATCCCCAAAGTATGGTTAAATATACCCAAATGGTTGCAACAAGAAGTTACAAGTTGGCCCCAAAATCAAGAAAAGGAGAAAAATGGTTGCAAAAAGAAGTTATAGGTCGGCTCAAAGATCAAGTAAAGAAGTTACTTGGAAGGGTATAAATACACGTCAAAGAGCCTCTCATTATCACCAAGTAAGTATGTGATCTCTTAGTGAAACCGAAGTAGTGAATGAATGCGAAGGAGGAAAGTCTTGGAGCTAAAGATTGGAGAAGGGTTTTTGGTAACCCTATTTGAGTAGACCCTTGTAGGTCAGCTATAGGGCATTCTGCGAGGACCCTGCAGGTTGCACATGACTCGTCACATGAGGCCCTACTAGTTTCCCAGTCCAGTTTAGGGTGGCTGAAGAAAAGTTTGAAGAAGGTACTTGTCTCTTGATGACAAATCCGTGGAAGGTTTGATGATATGATATCTTATGCACTAGGTTCTTTACATGATAACATGTATGGTTTTATATATGTTTTGATGTGCATATCTTGAGATGTTATGGAATATGTTTGAGGAATGTCTTGGTACATGGTTTAAGGCATATCTTGAGAGGTTATGGCCTATGCTTGAGGAATGTCTTGGTACATGGTTTGAGGCATATCTTGAATGGTATGGYACATGCTTGAGGTTTGTACCTTGGATATTTTGACACATGGTTTGAGGTATATCTTGGATATGTTGGAACATGGTTTGTGGCATGTATCAGAAACTTTGAAACATATTTAAGGCATATCTTGGAGGCCTTTGATACATTATTTGATGCATATCTTGATGATATTGGGCATATGATTTGGAGAATGATAGTAGTTATCTTGGCATAAGATTTATGTTGTTGAAACAATTTTGATGATGATAATGTATTAGTATCAGTGACAATTACCGTGATAGGTTGAGTCTCTTATTTATATTTCTAGGAGGATGGGTGGCAGACAAGAAGATTGGAGTCTTCAGATAGCAGGTTGGTGCTTGCAAGGGATTTGCAACTTCCTTTGAGTTGGTGCTCATAAAAATAGGGGGTTGGAGCCTCCTTCTAGTTGGTTCTATAGAATCTAGGGAGTTGAATCTTCCTTTATGTTGGAGCCTATAAACTAGGGGGTTGGAGCCTCCTTCCAATTGGAGCTGGAGAAACTCAGGAGTTATAGCTTCCTTCAAGTTGGAGCCTGTAAATAGGGGGTTGGTTCTTCCTTATAATTGGTGCTAGAGAATTTTGGAAGTTGGTGCTTATTTTGGATGTAATATATATATATATTCAAAAGTGTTTCATGGTTTTCTCCCATCTTGGTTTCCACGTAAAACTCTTGTGTATTGTGTATCTATGGCCACATGTTGATGCTATCTTGAATGCAATAATAAATATGTTGATGATATCTTGAATCCCTTGCATGAATACCCTTTGTTTTATATTTTTGATTCATTTTATCTTTCCCATATTCTTCCAAAGGTCTAGATCTCTTAGATCTGGTAGATTTGAAATAGATCCGATAGATCTGGAGAAGATCCTTTATGTAAAAAAAAAAAAAATTATGCATAGTTGTTGGTTGCAGTATAGGGGTCACACGACTATAGTCTCTTGTTGCACCACCTGTGTCACATGAAGATCCCACTAAATTGGGGAAATTGCATAATTTTTAAACTTTTTAGATCATACCAAATCTATCTGGTCCCAGATGCCTATGTGGGTCTGTTTTCTGAAATATTTTCCTATGTTTGAGTTTTATAGTACATAATTTATCTTCATTTTTTGTTTGGGGTGTGATTGTGTGATTGGTTTTGGATTTCTTAGACAAGCCTATTTTCTTCCTGGTGATCCTGTTAATTTTGGTAGTGAACCAAACATATCCCGTAGTGTGTGAGTGTGTGATACAAATTGCATTAGGTTTCCCTATTGTAAGTGTTATTCATTATTAGATCTAGCCTTTAAAGTGAGTTTTGGGTGAGATATTTGTCGTGACATTGGAGTGGGATGTTTAGCATCATTTCCAATTTCCTATATCCCTCTGCCTGTTTCTTGTTGGTTTCCATTTGCATTTAGATTCTTGATTAGTCTAAGATTTTTTTTGCATTATATTTCGAAAAAGAAAAAAAAAAAGTCTTCACATGCGTATTTTCTTTTGAAGCATTAGAATCATAGTGCATAGTGAGAGTGTTTGGATTCCATTTTGGAAAATTTTGGATCTGTATTATTTGTATGGTTGCTTGGTGTGTGAGGTCGTGTTTTTGAAGTTTGAGAAGAAAATGAAAAAAGTCTCCCTTCATCCCATAGCTAGATTTCTTCGAAGTGAATGAATTACGTTGTCATTTTTTTTTGTTTTTCTTGGTTGGGTCAAGAGTCATAACATCTCCAAAGTTTTATCCATCTCCCTTTGACTCAAACAAAAACCATTAAAAACAATTGGGTAATTTAAAATTCATTAGATATTTTTTTTTTTGATAGTGAACCAACATTAGACATGTTTAGGGCCTTGGAATAGGATTAGAGAATAAACTATCCAAGGCCACAAAAGAAACATAGAGTAATTAAAGAGTGAAAATCTATTCTTGCAACTAGTGTGTCAGGAAGCTCCTCTAACATAGGATTTAAGCAAGAGGTTGCATTGGGGAAAGTAGGGAGATTCACCCTCTCTGCTTGTTTTAATGTTTGTGATATCACTTTGATTGTTATGTATACGAAGGTTTCATTGGTGTCACACCTTCAGATATTTGAGCTTAGTTACCCTAGCCTTATGTGCAGTCAGACCTGTGACTTTTCCTGGTCATTGATTGTAAGGTTGTATCCTTAGTGACCTTTCCTAGGTATCCAAGAAAGGTGACCTCAGGTGGGACATGCATGTAGTACCTATGGTAGATGTTCATTCATGATATCATTTCTTCTGGAGGATGCTCTCCGTAATAAATGGTGCTTTCATCAGTCAGGGTTGTTTCGCATAAATCATCTTAAATTCTCCTCATACCTTCACTATCCAATCTTGTAAGGACTTCATCTCCCCCAGACGGTTGGTTTTTGGAAGGCCTCATGATTCATTGGTTTTCTTATTGTTATCCTAGATTTTATAAGGGTGTACTCTTTGATTTTGAGTCTAGATCAACCTTATATTGAATTGTGTTTGATTTACACATATTATTTTTATCATGGTTGAATTACCATGCCAGTCCTCTCGATTGTGTGGAATAGAACCCTTGATGGAGGTACAACCACCTCTTAAGCAACGTGAAGTAGGTGACCAAGAATTCAAAGGGTCTTATCTTTGGTTCAAAAAATATGGTTTGTTCGAAGTGGAAGTAGTCGACAAAATTCCTCTGCCAAACTTTAACCCTCTTTTAACTGATCCAGAAGCACCTCTACTTGTCTAGGTTAGTGAGATTTTTAGTGAGCCTTTTTATTTGATCGGTAATCCTTACACCATGTTAGGACCAAGTGTCTCTTCTAGTGTAACTGATCCATCAATCCCATCCTCAAGTGGGAATGGGGGAATCCCATTGATTTCCTCATTACCTTCTCTTAGCACCATTGAACCTCCATCGTCCATGCCTTTTTTTATAGGTCCCTCGATCTAGGGGACCTCGGTCGTATCCTCATTCCCATTTGTTAGTATACCCAACGTTACCATGACCATCCCTTCTATTACGATGCCCACTTATGGATCCTTTTCAGCTGGGGAGTCGAGCCTTGATTTCAACATGGGAGGTGGATCTCCTTCTACCTCCACCATTCCCATGAGTGACCCGACATCATCATGTGTGGGTATACATTTCGGTTCGAACTTTCCTAGTGGTTTTGGGGCTGTCTCTAGTCATTCTAGAGGTAGTAGTATGTCAAGAGGTTTTAAATTCCCATGGGTTAGCACACCTTTCCCCAAGGGCACACCCCTCGGGGGTAAATTTTCAAATTAGGGAGGCTTTCCTTTTATTAACACATCTGGTTCTTATGGTTTCTTCCCTGGGACTAGTTTTGGGAACATTTTTATTGGAGGGTCTACATATATCCCTGGAATAAATCCCCTTGGGGACACACCTAGTCCTAGGAGAACTCATGCTCCTGGAAGTGCCACCATCCCTGAGGGAACTCACTCTTTGGGAGCACCTCAGAAACCTTCTAGTAGTATGAATAAAGGGGAATCACAAGGTTCATCTGGGAAAACAGAGACTATGTCTCCATCCCAATATTCATTTGCACCATTTCCTTTCCTAGCAACGTTAGATATACCTAGTTTATTGAGGTTGAAAAATGACCCTATTTCCCACAACCCTTCATGGCCAACTATGCCTAGAATACTACCTTCAGACATACAAAAATTTGATGGAAAGTTGGGAGAAGGACCCTCTACACTCATTATGACTTACCACTTATGGTGGTCATCTAATTCCTTAATGGATGATAGTGTGAGGCTACATATTTTCTAGCGGTCCTTGAACGAGGCTACCACTAAATGGTACATTGAATTACAAGGCAGTTCCTTTAAAATATTCAATGACTTGAAAATGGCGTTCCTTACACATTACTAGTTACCCATTAGGTATGAAATAAGAACAAATATCTTGACTTCATTATGTCAGGATACAACCACGCACATTTCTAATCATATACATGAGTGGCGACAGAGGTGTATAATTATCAAGAAAAAATCCCAGATAAGATCTTGATGGAATGGTTCACCAAATCCCTCCTGCCGCCCATTGCTAGGGATGTATCTATAGTCAGGGTGGCTACCAAGGAGAAATCCATTATGCATGCCCAACATTTGGACTTGATTTACTCTCAATCAAGTACTCTGTATGATATTATTCCCCATGCTACTCAGCTATCAATAGATCCAATGAAGTTGAGCTCATGACCCCATGTTGATGGTGTGGTTGGTTTTGTTTCCTATGCATATGTAAACCAATCATCTAATCAGATGGGTCATATGTCTATTAAGTCATATTTTGGTACTAGTGCTCAAATAATCGTGGTCTCTACTCAGACCTTTGAGGTGAATTTGGTGCAATCCATGTAGTTTAATAATTCTTAACAACCTGAAGGAAAGAAGAAGACGAATAAAAATAAAAATTCCAACTTTGTGAAAGGGACTAGTCCCACCCAAAACACTCAGGTAAGGTGCAATAAAGAGAAAAAGAAGAGTCGGTTCCCTTGCACTATTCGTGGGGATGACCACCGTACTCATCAATGTCCTCAACATGATGATGTCCATATATTTTTGGCACAATAGAAGCTCCCCTAGATTCTTGATGTCTTAACTCATCTTTTTCCCCCTCAACATCAACATATGGTTGCAACAAATCCTATCCCTCCATAAGGGGGCATGGCAGGTACCCCTCACCATAAGGAGTCTTCCTCAAATTCTTCTATTTTCATTTGTGACCACATGGTGAATTTGAAAATGTGATCCAAGAACTATGACACATCCGAGTCTATTCCTACTGCGCATGATCCAACATATTCTTCCCAATATGGTGGCCCTCTTCAAAATGAGAAGCCATATTTTCATGCACCACCTTTCCCCCCGAAGGACACTCTTTGAATAATGTCATATAACCCGAACACATGGTCCACCCACAACTATAGTATTATGGAAGACTTGTCCTAGGCACCTTGCGCCATGTCTTCCCTCGAAGTCATCCATAGTTTCCTAGTGTAACGAAAATAGTTTTTGTCTATTGTAGGTGGGGTTGATCCCTTGAATTTGAGTTTGATGAACTTTGATTCCAATCAGGTTACTCATAGGCTCTCCCATCAGGTTTCTTTCTAGATCAAAGTGCACACGATGGGGAAAAACATCTTTCAAACTATGGTTAATGAAGGTGCATCAAGCCTATTTCTTTTTGGACTGCCATTGGATCTCCTAAGATCGACACATATATCACACAGTTGAAATCGTTCGATGGACACACGTTCCAACCTCATGGAATAATCACCACCTTACCCATCAAGTTAGGTGGAAATACTATCTCTATTTCCGTAGAGGTCGTCAACACACCTCTTGAGTGCAATTTGCTACTTGGGTGTACTTGGTTCTACAAGATGACTGTAGTTGTCTCATTGGCCTTTAGGGTCTTACACTTCCCTCATCAAGGGAAAATAATGATGATTGATCAACTTGTGTTCTACACCACAAACCTTGGATCCAATGCAGGGTCAAATGTACCCTTTGTCAGTGATACCCAACAATCTTATATGCATGTTGGTGCTGGGATGTTCAAATATCCTTCGCTTATGGGTATATTTCCCCTTCCCCCACCATCTCCTTCTTGAAATTCTTACTCCAACACCTAGGTACTTTGTTATCTAGTGATTTCCTTATTGCAATCTGATTAATAGCTCACAAAAATAAAATACACTATTGAAATATTCAACTCAATATCATGCAGTGAAAGCATAAACTAGGAAATTAAATAAACAACACATGAACACCATTATTTTTGGGTAGATACCCCTAGAAGAAAAAAACCGGGAGGGAAAACCAGAGCTGAGAATGATTTTATTATGCTAAAATCAGGGCTCTTGTAACAGGGATAGTGGCCCACTGAGAGAAATATAACTGTAGAATAACCTAGAAAGGTTTGACCTACTGTATGACCAATTTTGACACACTTTTTGAGGTATCTGTGACTTTCCCTTCTCTAACCCATGAATATCTGTGACTGTCTTCATTGTGACCCATGGATGTGTATGAAAAAACTGTATGGAAATCTTCGTACGATACAACACTCTCCTGTGTCTTCCTTCGACTGAAACCCACTTGTGAATGCCTCTATTCTCTCTTCTCCTTGACCTATATGATCTCTAGATGAAATTCCTTCTTCACCTATCCAAGATCTTGAACCAAATTCCTTCGTGATCTAATACTATGTGTGTCGTCTCTCTTAACACAACTCATGTCAAGTGTCTTTCTCCTTCACCCTAGACTTGATTTTATAATCACGAGTTAATATCTATTTCTAATCTCACTTGAGATTTAGATTGAATGTGAAGACTGCATGCTAAAATTACATGCTAAGAACTTTTAGCACTTTCCTTAAATAACTCAATTAACTAATTACATAATTAATTAATAAAAGCAATTTACTTTAATAATTCCTTTAACTAAATTAAATTCAAGAGTAGAAGGCTTTGGACGATTTTCACATGTCTAGCCACATAGACCTATGCAAAAAATTTGGATTACCGAGAGGGGGGGTGAATCAGTAATAGAGAAATCTAATCCTTTTTAACCATATAATCCAAGTGTTATATCAATGTAGCATTATCATCCAATAACTGTAGAGTAAATAAGAAATGAACAAATGAACAATCATACACATACACAATACACCAGTGTTTTACGTGGAAACCCAAAGCAAGAGAAAACCATAGAATGATTTTTCTTATATGTCTTGAAGAATTACATTCATTGGAAGCACCGACTTCCTTTGTTTTCCAGTTGCAACTGGAAGGAGGCTCCAACCCCCTAGTTTCTCAGGTTACAACCTAAGGGAAGCTCCAACTCCCCAATTCTTTGGCTACAACCAGAAGGAGGCTACAACCCCCTAAGTTATCTGTCTTCAACCAGAAGGTGGCTACAACCACCTATCCTTGCCCTATCTAATCGCCCTGGTGTAGAGGTAGAATGATGAAACCACTATCACACTATCACTGTGAGATATACCACTGTACAACTATATTAACCTGTGCCATTGTCTTGTATTCAACCTATACAACTGCCCTATATTCAATTTGTACCTGAACTGAAGATGTATATAAAAAAATAAAACATGTACATGACCTGTAGTACTGCAGCATGCGTATGTACACACCCTATCTGTTATGCAACATGTGTATGTACGCGACCAAACTATTATGCAACCTGTGTATGCCTTATGTAAAACAAGGGTTTCCTTTATCTTTAAAACTTATGACCCTCTGTAACTTCTTTCACATAGATCTATAACCTGTCACTGTATCTAGGTTGTATCTCTGTGCTCGCATCCTCTTTACCCAAAAGCTCTATATATCACTCTAGTCATGTGCCATATAAATGTGTGTAATCATAAACAAGTATAAGATCCCTCACATGATCTAGACATCAAACCCTCTCTAGTATTCAGCCTCTCTACATCAACCACTTCACAAATAGAAGCTCTCAACCATGTGCCATAAAAACCCTTAGCCATATGCCAAGAAATACAAGATGTGCCTCAACAAGAAGTATCAATGGTAAATATATCAGCACTGTATTTCTGTAGATTTGACTTATACAGAAGATCCCATACAACCACTAGTCTTCCTAGGGAGAATCCTTAAATATCCATAACCATTGCTTATGCATACATCAAAATCCGACTATTCATAGAAATAAGACATACCTTTTGAACCAATGGATACATCTGATGTATCTGAGTACTGTATACCTTCCTAGGAGCTTGATATCAGAATCTAGAACCTTTGCATCTTCATCTTCTCAAGTTTCCATGGCTTTACCAACATGTACGCACCCTAATACACTGCTAGCCTGCGTACGTACGCACCCTAATACACTACTAGCCCGCATATGTACGCACCCTAATACACTGTCAACCCGTGTACGCCTCAATATTTACGCACCCTAATACACTGTCAGCCCAGGTACGCCTCATAAAATAGGGTTTTTTAGTATTCACTGTAATTATGAGAATTTCACCGTCAACCCTTCATACTACCTCAGACTTTCACAACTTCAGATGTATAAATGAGTACTTGCAATAAGCCTTACACAACAAAATATATTCAGTGTGTTCAAGTGTGATTAAATGAGAGAGCCTTGCCTCTTATTTATACTTCCATGTAGCATCCCACTTTCCTTATTTTAGGGAGTTCTCCATTAACTTTATTATTTAAATAATTTCTTTTGCAAACACTTTGACTTTTTGGGGCTTCTAGATGACTCATGAGGGTCCTCCAACTTCACATGGTCATAACTCTCTAACCGTGAGGAGTTATGTGACGTTCCACATACCACCCGAAATGGCATGACAAGCACTATCCATCTAGGATAGTTTCACTGACAAATTAACTGGCCTTCATATCATTATTCCATAATTAAGCATGGGTTCTCTAACCATACTTCTAGGATAACTTAATCCGCAAAGCGTCTTCTCGTGAGGGATTTCACCATAAGGGGACCACTTTGGAGTTCATCCATTTGTACTTCTTATCAACCATGACAAGAAAATAATGAGTCATATTTACATCAAACAAAATTGGTTCCATTACCCAAACCTTTGTGCTACCATAATTTGCTACCGAACTTTCTTCAAGGGTTGACATCAATGACAACCAACCTTAATCAACAATACCCCCCTTTGGCATTGATGGAAACACTCGGATGCAATACTGAAATCATGTCATGCAATACTGAATTCATATCACTCATGCTCTCCCTGGAACCATGCCTTTGTCCTCTGCATCTAATAAATCTCTCCCCCTTTGTCATCAATAGAAAATGTATATTTCCATCCGGGGTCACTCCCCCTAACTGAAATGTGCTCTTTATGGTGCTTCCTCATGTACATCTAAGACATATAAGATAAGAATTCAAAATAATTCATTTTGGAATAGAAATAACTCTGAGTCTCTGGCAAAGATACTCAAAGGGTTCCCATGGAAGTGGTTTTGTAAAGATGTCTTCCACTTGTTCTTTTGTGCCCACATACTCAACTCTAATGTTCTTTTCTGCAACCTATTCCAGTAGAAAGTGATACTTGATTGGAATTTGCTTCGTCTTGGAGTGCATCACCGAGTTCTTTGAGATACTGATGGCTCTTGTATTATCAAAATAGATTGGAATGGGCTCATCATACTCAACCTGTATATCTGTTAGAGTTTGTTTCATCCAAAGAACCTATGTACAACATGTTGCTACTGCAATATACTCTACCTCAACTGTAGATAAAGATATTGATGATTGTTTCTTGCTTAGCCATGATACGAAACACTCACCCAAGTAGAACGTTGCTCCATTGGTGCTTCTTCGATCATCAATACAACCTGCCCAATTTGCATCTGTGTAGGCAATAAGTGATAGATCCTTTCCTTTCGGATACCATAATCCAAACTCTTATGTTCCTTTGAGATATCTGAAAATCCTCTTCACTTCTAATACATGTGATTGCTTTGGTGTTGCTTGAAATCATGCCACCTATCCAACTGCCTGCATCATATCTGGTCTGGATGTTGTCACATATAGTAGGATACCAATCATTGACCTATATTTCCTCTGATTTGTAGACTTTGAATCATCATCTTTGCTCAACTTGCAACTGGTTTTCATGGGAGTGATAACTGGTTTGCAATATTCCATTCTGAACCTCTTTAGCATTTCTTTGATATACTTGGTTTGAGAAATAAAAATTCCTTGGTTGCTTTGACGTATCTGAAGTCCCAAAAAGAAGGATAGTTCTCCAAGTAATGACATTTCAAATTCATTTTGCATATCCTTTGAAAATTTATGGCTTAACTTGTCATCATCACTACCAAAAATAATATCATCAACATAAACTTCAATTAGTAAAATACTATCTTGACTTACCTTGATGTAGAGGTTGATGTCTGCACTTCCTTTTTTGAACCCCGCCTGTTGTAGATATTTATCTAGTCTAGAGTACCATGCTCTAGGAGCCTATTTTAGACCATACAAAGCCTTCTTTAATTTACACACATAATCTGCATTCTCTGACAACTGAAATCCTTCTGGTTGTTCAATGTAGACTTCTTCTTCAAGTTCCCCATTCATAAAAGCTGATTTTACGTTCATCTGATACACTTTAATATTTTTGGAGAATGCATAAGCTAAAAGCAATCATATTGCTTCCATTCTGGAAACTGGGGAAAATGTCTCTTCAAAGTCGATTCCTTCAACATGTGCATATCCTTTACATACCAATCTAGCTTTGTTCCTTGTAACATGTCCATCGTCATTCAATTTATTCCTATATACCCACTTTGTGCATATCAAATTCTTATGCTTTGGTCTTGGAACGAGTTCCCAAGTGTAATTTTTCTCTATTTGATCCAATTCTTCATCCATGGCCTTATTCCAAAATTGATCCTTGCTGGCCTCTTCAAAATAGGTTGGTTCAATCGTATATGTGAGTGCTAAGTGTGTTTGTTCTGGTGAACATATTCTTCTTCTAGTCTCAACTCCTACATATTTGTTTTCGATAATCTGATCTGAAGGATGATTCTTCTGTACTTGTTTGCTAGGTGTCTTTGGAGGCACTTTCTGAAATTTCTCTTCTGCTTCTATCGGATCCTCTTCGTCTTCCCCTTATTTTTCATCTTTTGTTTCTTCTTCGTAAAGTTGTTTCATTGGTTCATTTTCTTCTTCGTTTAATTCCTGTCTACCCGTTTCATCAATTTTTATGTTGATGCTTTCCACAAATTTGTTCAATATCAGGTTGTAACACTTGTATGCTTTCCTTTCACTTGAGTAACCAACAAGTACTCCTTTGTCCACACGAGAGTCAAACTTTCCCATTCTACCATCTTCTCTTTTGATCTAGCATTTTCTTCCAAAAACTCTGAAGTGTTTCACATTTGTTGGTCTTCCTTTCCATAGCTCGTAGGGAGTTTTGTCAGTTTTGTTTCTGAGAATTACTTTGTTTTGAATGTGAGTTGTTGTATGCACTGCTTGTGTCCAAAAAATGTCTATCAATTTGGAATCCATTAGCATTTTTCAAGCCATTTCCTGTACTGTCATGCTCTTTCTTTCAACAAATCCATTCTGTTGAGGTGTCCTAGCAATGGAGAATTTCTTTTTTATTCCATAACTGCTGCAGTAGTCCATAAATTCCTTTGAGGTGAAATCTCCTCCATTATCAGATCTCAAGCATTTGATTTTTGAATCCATTTCCTTGTAGATCTTGAAGTTTCAAAAGCTTCTGACTTATTCTTGAGAAATCAAATTGCATTCATTCTTGTATAATCAACAACTAACAAAATAAATTATTTCTCACCTTTTAAACCCTTTGTTGTAGTTGGTCCAACTAGATCAGTATGCACAATTTCCAGTGGTCTTGTCATTGAATATTCCTTTGATTTGAACCTGGTCTTTGTTTGCTTTCCTTGTTGATAATGCTTGCATAACATGTTGGTTGGTTTCATGATTTGGGGAATTTCTCTAACTGCTTCTCTTTTGTTGAATTTGAAAAGGTTATCAAAATTTATGTGACCCATTCTTTTGTTCCATAGCCAACTTTCATCTTCCTTTCCTAGACAACACTGTTCATTTCCAATTTCACTTAACACATATATGTTGCTTGAAGTTCTTGTAGCTGTAGCAATCAATTTTCCTGAACCTTATTTTCATATCTCGCACTTTTGTGAATCAAAAGTAAATTTATGACCTTGGTCACACATTTGACTCCCATTTAGAAGATTATGTTTCATATCTTCTACTAGTAGAAAATTTTATGCCTTTATATTCTTGTTCCCAATTCTGACTGTGCCTTTTCCAGTGATTTTAGCTAAATCATCATTTCCAAAGGAGACTGATCCATCTCTTTCCTTTCTTAATGTAAGAAACCTGTCTCTATCACCTGTCATGTGTTTTGAACAACCACTGTCAACATACCAACCACGTTTCTTCTGCTTATCTTGTAGAGTGAGTGTGAAATCTTCATTGTTGTACTGATTCTACTTTCTTATCCATGTTCTTTTCTGAGGTTTTTGTCTGTGATTGTTGTTGTTCTATTGTGGTTCTCTATGAGGATTGTCATTCTGCAATCTTTGGCCATGTGTCCAAAGTTGTTACACCTCTAGCATTCCACTTCAATGCTCAATTATTCAAACCTGTTGTAACTTCTTCTCTGTGTTTCATTAGGCCTTCTTGGATAACCCTTTTGTGTATAAATTTAAAAGTTGTTTATGTTCATGTTGTTAGCTCTGCAATTCACATCTTTATGTCCAAAATTATTACATGCATAACATAAAACAAAAAATATAGTTTGATACCTGGGAGTTGAAGATCTTTTGAAAGGAGGTGCTCTTATGAATCCTTCTTCTTCTTGAGACCTATATGTTTTTTTCGGTCATTGATTCTGAAATATGAATGTTCTTGGTGGAGGAGTGTCCCTGTAATTTTATATGTAGACCTTCCTATACCCTTTGATTGTTTCTGCATAACTTTTTGGATATGTTTATTGTTCTGTTGTTTTGGAGCTTAATCCCTTTTTTGTTTGATTGTATCCAAGTCTGGACCTGTCATTATTAGGCCTTTGACTGCTAATAATGTCATTCAAAAATTTTGAGTTGTTCTGCATATTTTTCTTTTGAAGATCCTTTCTTAATGCGACAATCTCTGCTTCCAAATTTTCAATGATCCCGTCTCTTCCTTCTAGTTGTTCTTTGAGTGCTTCTTCAATTCTTTTATCTTCTTCAATTTGAACCTTCAAATTTGTGGTCATTTGTTTTAATTCCTTAGTGTCTTCTTTCTTGTCTAGTTCCGCTTGTCACTTCTTGTTTTTCCTCTTTTCTATTCTGATAACTTCTATGGCAATCAACAATTCCTCTCGATAGTCAACTTATGCCTCTTCAATTTCTTCTTTGACTTCTTCATATTCTTCTTCGGAGTCTTCTTTATCAGAGTCTTCTACTGCCATGAATAAAACTCTTTTTGTCTCACTATCACTGACTTCATCTTCATCTGATGATGAGATGTATTCTTTGGTGCATAAGATTTTCTTGAAAACTTTCTTTGTGGTTATTTTGCCTTTATATGTTTGTTTGCCTTTTGAGTAACCTTCATCATTTCTCTTTTTCTTATGAGGACATTTGTTATAAAAATGACCAATACCATCACAATTAAAAAATATTAAAGGAAGCTTACCTCTATACCTGTCATCGGTTCCCTTGTTCACTCTTTTGAAAAAGTTGGCCACTTATTCATCATCTTCCGAGATGTCACTATTGCTGCTATGTTCTTTTTATTGTTGCTTTGATCTTTTGGATGATTTGAAGGCTGCTTCTTTTACATCTGGATTTTCATGTTCAGTTCTCATTTCATATGTTGTGAAGATTCCATGTATTTCATCCATGCTTATTGAGTTTAGATATTCTCTTTCTTCTAGTGTTGATATCTTAGGGTCAAATCTCATAGGAAGAGATCTTAGTACCTTTTGAGAAATTACAGATTATTTGATTTCTTCTCCCAATCCCATGATTGCATTTACTGTTTCATCGACTCATATGAAGTAAGATGCAATATTCTCATCTTCCTTCATATTTGGTTGTTCGAATTGACCTCTGTAAGTTTGAAGCTTTTCTTCTTTGACTTTTGAATCTCCTTCATAAATATTTTGAAGTTTATCCCAAATCTCTTTAGCGGATTTACAATGTGCAACTTTGGTGAATACTGTTTCACCAAGACCATTCAAAAGTGCATTTATGGCTTTGGAATTATTCTAACCAAGTTCCATTGCTTTGTCATTTATTGGCGGAACTATTGGTATTGTGTATCCATGTACAATTGATTGCCAAAATTTTAAATCCATGTGCCTGTATATATGTCTTCATCCTTATGCTCCAAAATGCATACTTATGTCCATCAAACTGTGGTATTCCATTTTTATACAAGTTGTTTCTCTCCATGATCTACCTTTTAGTGGTTAAACTGATTTCTGAAGGAACCTGCTCT
>ML792194.1:333282-349333 GCA_009831015.1 Picea engelmannii
TAGAGTAAATAAGAAATAAACAAGTGAAAAATCATACACATACATATTACACCAGTGTTTTGCGTGGAAACCCAAAGCGGGAAAAAACCACATAATTCTTTTTCTTATATGTCTTGAAGAATTACATTCATTGGAAGCACCAACTTCCTTTTTTGTCTAGTTGCAACTAGAAGGAGGCTCCAACCCCCTAGTTTCTCAGGATACAACTTGAGGGAAGCTCCAACTCCCCAATTCTCTAGCTACAACCAAAAGGAGGCTACAACCCCCTAAGTTCTTCGGCTTCAACCGAAAGGTGGCTACAACCACCTATCCTTGCCTTGTCCAACCGCCCTGACGTAGAGGTAGAATGATGAAACCACTGTCACACTATCACTGTGAGATATACCACTGTACAACTGAATCAACTTGTACCAATGTCCTGTATCCAACCTGTACAACTGCCCTATAATCAATCTGTACTTGAATTGAACATGTATAAAAAAAAATACAACAGGTACACGACCTGTAGTGCTCCAACACGCGTATGTACATGCCCTATCTGTTATGTAGCTTGCATATGTATGTGACCAAACTGTTATGTAGCCTGCGTATGCCTTCTGAAAAACTAGGGTTTCCTACCAAGTTAAATTGCATACCATATTGGCGCTACAAACTGATATTGGTGTTGTTAAACCCCTGTTTTTACAGAGTTACATTTTTACTAGTCTACATTTTTTACTAAAAGTGTCAGTGGATGTCCCTCTTATGTTTCCTTTTGAAGTTTTCTCCACTTCATACCACTACTGTGTATAAGTGTTTAGATAAAGTGATCTCCGAGAAAACTAGTTTTGTCATCAAACCCTAAATTTCTTGTTTACCTTGTTTTTCACATGCCAACTGTCATAAGAGTTTACATAAAGTGTTCTTCAAGAAGTGATTATGGATAGTCAGCAAAACAAGAAGATGAAACTCATTAAATTTGAACCATTGTTCAGGGAAGATTTCCAAAGGGTGGGTTGTCTCAATTTTGGTCAAAAGATGCAGAGAGGACATCCTAAAGTGGCTAAGGAGTTTGCCCTTAATTTTAATGGTACAAATACTAAGGTGGGGATGTTAGAGTTTGAAGTTTCATATCATTATAACTCTGTAGCAACAAAGATACATGGCTGTGGTGAGAAATGTTTTAAATCCATGTCATTAAACTCTTCTTTCTGAAAATAATTCCTTAAGCATGAATATCAATAAGACAACCTGTCTAAAGGAGTGCCCATAAGTCACATGTTGGAATGTTTTGAAAAGATGCTCATGGTCATACAAAGGTACTTCACGTGTGAAGAGAGGTTCAATATGGTATACCAATACCACATCATATTACTGTTACACTTCACTGGAAAAGAAGACATGAACCTTCCATTCTATGTTTTCAGGAGTATTGGTAAGATATCAGACAGAGCCAAGGCAAATTCAAAGTAGGTAGACACCAGTGTTTTTCACTCTGGTCTAATCAAGATATTAGTTATGGAAGAGATAAAAAAAACTAATACTGACTTGGAAAATTTCCTAACTATATCACATTTTTCATTTAGATATTGCTCCTACACCACAGTCCAAAAGACAAACTCCTACCCCTGTTGAGAGGATTGTTCATTCAAATTCAAGCAAGAAGAAGAGGGTGAATATGAGTGATAAATATTTTAGGGCTACTGATGAGAAATAAGAAGGTGGTCCTTCACAACCTCCTGACAGAGAGGTTTCACCTGTAGAAAAACCTTCCCCTATGTAAATTCCTTCAAGCAAATCAAGAAGCGTAAAAGACACAAAGATTGTATTTTCCCCACCAGTAGTTGCAGACAAAGTCAAGCCTAGAATACCCTTTACTAAATCAATAGACAGACAACATGTTCCAATGAAATATGATACAACAGAGATTTCAGCTCAGCAAAAAGACAAATCTCAGTCTTATAAGAAGCCCATATAGGTTATCGACATCAACACTCATCATCATGAAAGTAACCCTACCTTCAAAAGGATCAGAAGGTAGCTCAAGGAAGCAAGAGTTGAAATTGATAAGTTGAAGAAGGAAGATTTGGGGTCCAGGATAAAGATAAAGGAGATGTTGGATATGTATGGGGAGACAATTGATAAAGAAAGGTTCCTGGATAAGAGGTTTTTTCCCCTTCACAAGCAACACAAGAATGTTTATAGGCAAAACATAACCTACCAAGCTAAAATCAGAAAATTGAAGGCAGAGTTACAACCTTTCAGAGAAGAAGTGGCTAAGAGAAACTTAGACATGTTGGCCAAGTTGAATACTAGAAGAAGTTCTAGAACAAAAAGATAAATTCAAATGATCTTCTAAAACCAACATCATTTTTGTCAAGGTTTTTGTTGCATGCATTTACAACATTTAATGATGATTTTGAATTTTGAGCTAGACTTAGCATTTTTTTGTGTTTTTCTCCAATGATATATCGGGGTAATGAGTTTGTAGCATATTTGGACCCTTGGTAGAATTTTAAGGTTTTGAAACTCTCGCAAAAGAAAACAGGCTGCTACAAGAATGTTCGCAATGCATGGACTCATCAACGATGTGAATTCAGGTTTTTGAGGATTTTGGAGGGAAAGGGAGTTTCCATCTGTCAAGGGGAGCTTATACCAACACTCAAAGGATCAATTTCACTTTGGAAGGCCACTTTCCTCAAGGAGATGCAAACATAAAGACACATAATCATATTATTTAAGACTGTTGTATATGTTGCCAACATTTTCCTTTAAAATAAAAGTTTGTTGTTTTTGGTTGTACACCTGTTTCCATGCTTCCCTTAAGCATGGAATCCTATGAGGAAGTTGAGGGATATATTGTAAAGATGGGTTTTGATAATTTTAGTTATTTAAGAGGAATTCTAAGAGTGAAAAGGGTTTGAATGGTTGAACAAAGAAACTCTTATCTTGAGACTTATCATTTTTGTAGTAGGGGTTTTTCCTGATGTATGGATCAGATCCAAGAAAATTTTAATGATGGAAGTCAGTCTTATTTTCATTATCATCTATTTTCTATCTTACTTTGATATTAGTCTATGTTGAAGGATTCACCAGGATGTTGTTTCTTTATTGCAGTAAAATATTTATTGTGATATTGCATGCAAATTTATCAAAGTAGTTTTCTCTTTGGATTTAAGATGTTCTTATTCAAATGGGTTTTCTTTTATATGTGTGTCAAAAATACCTGATGTAAAATGATATACATATTACACTTTCCTTTCTAATACTTTCATCCATCATTTCTATCTMTTAAACCCTAATTTGAAGCCATTCAAGGCCTTGCTTGTTGGTGTGTATTTCATGGAAGGATTTGTGATTGACATCTTAAACTGAGTTTTACATCCATTTGCCACATTTTTTTAATAACACTATCCTTTACATTCTGATGGATATTAGGCTTACATATACAACAATTTAGGTGTGACTTCTAGTGCTAACATTTTTGGCATCGTTGTTGGGGAACGGGTTGAAGATATTTCCTTGGGTTGTATGACAAGACACTACTAATTTTGATGGTGTACAAAAATCAGTAAACAAAAGACAGCATAGTGCACCTGGTGACTCCAAAGTTCATTTGTGGATCCCAAGAGTAGACACATGAGGTCTAATCCACAGTCACCTCTGGATGCACTTGAATCTGATCCAAAAAAATCATAAAGAAGGGAAAAAATTTGCAAGGAGACTCCTCTTCTAAATTTTCATGTACTTCTGGAGACTTACTTGACTATGCTTTCCATACACTAGTTGTTGTTTCTCATGTTTCTCATTTACCTATTGATGAAACTTGTGTAAAGTCAAAACTATAATATTTTCCTGTAGAATATTCAACTTTTTCTCTTGAGTTGAAAGAAGAAAATATAGAAAATTTTGATTTTCTTGCATCCCCTGAAATTGTAAAGTGGTTTAGACTTGAAAGTTTGGAATATTTCCCTCTCTTATGTTATCCTTCTCTATATTCTTTAAAATTTTATGTAACTAAAGAAGAAGGAACCTCAGTTTCTATTGAAACTCCCCCATCCCCATCCAAGACTCAACCACTTTCTGTTAAATCTGAAGTTTCCCCACCTTATACTCTTCCTTTTCCAAAAGTACCTTTATACAGATTACATATTTACCTATCAATTCACCTTCTACTTCTCCTAGAAATCAAAGTCTTCCTTTTCCAAATCAAATGGAAAGGGTTAATCCTCCTCAAAACAGAATGGATGCCATTGTGGCTTCTAGGTATGCACCCTTAGTGGTTCCTCAGCCTATGAATTCTCTTCCAATAGGATATTACCTAAAGTATATGACTAATTTCACAGGAGAGGAATATATCACTACATAAGAACACCTTGCATCATTTTATAGTTATGCTGAAAATTTGAATATTGAGAATGAAGATGTCTAGATGAGGGTTTTTGTGAAAAGTCTTGATGGAGAAGCTAGAAAGTGGTTTATAAGTCTATCCCCTGGATCAATTGATAGAATTGAATCACTAGATGATTCCTTTTTAAGACATTGGGGTGACAAAAAATACTTCTTATATTACATCACAAAATTTGGGGCTCTTAAAAGGAAAGAAGGTGAATCAATGTCATATTTTTCAAAGAGATTTAACAACATGTATAAAAAAATTCCTACTGAGATTAAACCTACTAAAACTTATGCTAAAATAACCTATGCAAGTGCCTTTGACCCAAAATTTTGTCTTTTGTTGAGAGAAAGAAGGTCTACAACATCAGCCCATATGCAAGATGTTTCTCTAGAGGTGGAATAAAACATATTGGTAGAAGATAAGTTAAGGGGAAAATTTGATAGGGATAGAAGAAAATAAAAAGAAGAAGCCTCATCTTCTGATGCTTCAAGAGCTAATCCCCAGGTTGATGAATTGACTAATTTAGTTAAGTCACTTTCTATAGAAATGGAAAAATTAAAACTTGAAGGGAGACAAGGAAATAGAAACTCCCAAGATTTTGGAAATAGAAACAATTTCAGAAGACAAAACAATACACCTCAAATTATTCAAATGGATCAGAGAAATAGAGAGGATCAGAAGGTTCAAACCCCTCTACAAAATAATTTGGTTGATGATGAAGAAGGAGATAATGAAGAAGAAGATCAAGAAATTCATTGTCTGGGGGACACAACTACTTCCCCTCATTTAACCCAATCTTCTTATGAAAATTATCTGATGAGAAATCAACTGAATGAGTTAAGTAAGGGAGAAAAAGTGAATGAAACTCAAAACAAATACAATTTGAGGTAAAAAAAAAAAGAGGGAAAACCAATTACATCTAATCATCCTAGAAAATCAGATACTCCTTCCAAAACAGTGGTTGCACCAAATAAAAGAACAAAAGAACAAAAGAATAGAACAATCAACCCATCATTAAATCTCTTGTTCAAGAGACAAATGGAATTTTGAAGTCCCAATCCTATTTTAACTTTCATAAATAAATATAAAAAATCAAAATTCTTGTCCCATTCCTAGAGTTGATAAATAATGAAGATTTCAAGAAATTTATTTCAAAAATGTTGTAGCCTGAATTTTCTTCCCATTCAACAGACTCAGTTAACTTGCAGGATGAGAAACCTACAGTTATATTGGGGCCACTGATAGAAGACAAAGATGACTCCTCTCCTCCCTTTTACACTTCTTTGAATGTACATGATAAAATATTGCACAATTGCCTTATGGACTCAGGTGCATCCCATAAATTGATGCTTAAGGCTGTCATGGATGAATTGGGCCTAGAAATTACTAAAGCATATCATTATTTGTATTCCCGCAACTCAAGAAAAGTAGAATTCCTTGGGGTGATTAAAGATTTGATGGTCACTCTTTTTCAACTACCTATGAAGAGCATAGTCATGGATATTGTAGTTGCAAATGTTCGTCCCAAGTTTGGGATGTTGTTGTCTAGATGATGGATCAAAATGTTAGAAGAGAAATTGCAAACGAATATTTCTTATGCTACCATACCAATATTTGGGGGTGAACACAGAAGGTTGTATAGAGAAGCACAACTTGCATATATCATTAGTGATGAAGGCAATCCAACAAACCATCCCATATATGATATTGATATTGATTTAGGATCTATCATTTTTCATCTTACTGATTTTCCTCAGTCACCTTTGGAAATAAAAAATCAATCACCAACAACATCTGAGACATCCAGACAGGGTGCTCAAAATGGAAAATGTATTTTGATGGTGCATCTTCCAAAGATAGTGTTGGTGCTAGAGTTGTGTTCATCTCTCCTTCTTAAGAGGTCATAACCTTGTCCTTCAAATTTGAATTTGAAACCACAAACAACATTGCAGAATATGAAGCCTTATTTTTGGGGCTTAGAGCTGCAAAGGACATGAAAATTAAAGAATTAACAGTTTTTGGAGATGCAACGTTGATTGTGCATCAAGTCAAAAATATCTATCAAGCAAAGCATCCAAGACTGAGAACTTATAGGAATGAGGTATGGGACCTTATTGAAAATTTATTCCTAGCCTTCAATATATCTTTTGTTCCTAGAGAGGATAATACATTGGTTGATTCCTTAGTTGTTTTTGCTAGTAATTTTAAAATCCCACTACCTCCCAGACCTAAGTATGATGTTGAGGTAAAATATAGACCTTATATACCTGATATGTCAATCATTGGAAGGTTTTTGAAGATTATCAAGAACTAAATAGGTATTTGGAAACAATAGATGAATTGTATTCTCTTCATATTGACCAAGATTCAAATGATGATAAAAATTTGCATGCTAATAAATTTCTGAACAAGATTGCAGATCAAAAAATTGTTCAGTTTCCTAGCAATCATATTCCTAAAGGATTGGTTCCCTTGGAGATATTGTTTGATAAAAATGATTTAGATGTGAAAGTGAGTGATTCAAGTGAAAATATCTATGCACTGAAGAAGAACCAAAATATATCAAACTGCCCAGTAGTTTGTCATAAAATCAAAGGGTTGAATATATCAAATCGTTGAAAGAATTTGCTGATGTTTTTGTATGGAAGTATGAGGACTTGGAAACTTATGATACCAACATCATTGAGCATATAATACCTTTTAAGGATGATACCAAACCTTTTAGATAGAAACTAAGGAAAATCAACCCTATTTTATTGCCCATTATGGAGAAAGAGGTCAAAAAATTGCTTGATGCCTAGATCATTATACCTTTGAGGTATTCTGATTGGATAGTTAATTTGGTCGATGTCAGAAAGAAGAATGGTGTGATCAGGATTTGTGTTAACTTCAAAAAATTAAATAGGTGTTCCAGAAAAGACAATTACCCCTTACCTAAAATGGAGTATATCTTGCAAAGGGTGACAGGCTCAGTCATGATGTGAATGATTGATGGATTTTTGGGATACAATCAGATTTCTGTATTACCAGAGGACATGGGAAAAATGACATTTACCACTCCTTGGGATACATTCATGTATTCCAAGATCCCCTTTGGTATCATGAATGCAGGGGAAACTTTCCAACATGCAATGGACATTGCATTTATTGGAGAAAAATATATGTTTGTGGTTGTCTACTTGGATGATATCACAATGTTTTCTAAATCTGATCAAGAGCATTACCAACATTTAGAGAAAGTGTTACTAAAATGCAGAAAATATGGGTTGTCACTTAATCCCAAGAAGTCTCTTTTTTCCATGAAAGAAGGGAAGCTGCTAGGACATATCATCTCAGTTGAAGGAGTAAAAATTGACCCAAATAGAGTAGAGGCTATCAAAAATATCTCTCCCAAGGTCCAAGAAAGAAATTCAATCCTTCTTAGGTAAGATAAACTTCTTGAGGAGATTTATATCTAATTTTTCTAAGTTGGTCAAATTTATCACAACCATGTTGAGAAAAGGGAATGAAGTAAAATGGATTTTGAGCAAATAAACAAGCACTGGATGATGCTCTTGTTCTAATCAGTCCTGACTACTCAAAGGAGTTTTTGATTTTTTATTTTGCCTCAAATGATACGTTAGTTGTTGTCCTTCTTTAGAAGAATTTGGATGGAATGGAGCAACCTATTTATTTTTTTAGTAGGGCTTTGAGATATGATGAAATCATATATGACATCATGGAGAAACAAGCTTATGCTTTGGTCAAAGCCCTAAAATCTTTTAGAGTATATGTTCTTCACTAAAAAATGATTTCTTATGTTCCTTCAAGCTCTGTAAAATAAATTCTAATTCAACCTGATATAGATGGGAAAATAAGTAAGTTGATTGCTAATATTTTGGAGTTTGATCTTGAGATGAAACTCACCAAACTAGTGAAAGATCAATGTTTAGCTAGATTGTTAGTTGAATCAAATTGTAAGGAAATGGGAGTAAATTTCATGAATGCTAATTCTGTAAATCAACAAACTGATATTCTTAACAACAACTTGCAAATCAACTCAAAATTGACATAATGCAGTTGGTACAAAGACCTCATATATTTCTTGCAAAATTTGTTGCTCCTACTGGACTCAAGAAGACCAAAGTGAGGGATTTAAATCTTAAATAAGTCAAGTATTTCATTGTTGATCACACTTTGTATTGGAAAGATCATGTAGGGGTTCTTTTAAGATGTTTGGATCTAGAAGAGGCAAAACAAACTATGAATGATTTTCATGAGAGTCTATGTGGAGGTCATCATTTTTGGAGGACTACAACATACAAGATACTTAGACTTGGTTACTTCTGTCCTAGATTATTCACTAAAGTATGTGCAAAGATCAAAACTTGTGACAAATGTTAGAAATTCTCAGGAAAGCAACAACTCTAATATTTACCTCTAAATCCCATAGTGGTGTCTGGCCCTTTTCAACAGAGGGGATTAGATTTCGTTGGAGAAATTCATCCAGCCTCAAGTGGCCAGCATCGTTGGATTCAGACTACTACTGATTACTTCACCAAGTTGATAGAAGTCATTCCCACTAAAAATGCAACACACAAAGTAGTTATTGGTTTCCTGGAAGACATTTTATCAAGGTTTGGTTGTCCGAACAAAATTGTTACTGATAATGTTGCATCTTTTAAAGTTGAGCTTTTGGTGAATTTTTGTTAAAATTTTGGGATTCATCTTATCCACTCCACTCCATATTACCCTCAGGGTAATGACTTAGTAGAATCCTCCAACAMAATATTAGTGAAGATAATCAGAAATTCAYTGGAGGATAATAAGAATTCATGGTATTCAAAGTTGAAGTTTTCCCTTTCGGAAGACAAAGTAACCACCAAGAGGTCAATTGGCACCACTCCATTTCAGTTGGTCTATGGAACTTAAGTTATTTTTTCCTTCTCATCTAGATTTACCYRTGGAAAATTTTCTAKAAGATCAAGAAGGGGAACCARATGACATGAGWAAGAGGATGCATCAACTTGTGGAAATACAAYAAACCAGGGAACAAATTTTTGATAGAGCACAAATCCATCAACAAAAAATCAAAGAAGCTTTTGACAAAAAAGTGAAGAAAGAAGATTTCTAGCTTGAATACTTGGTACTCAAATGGGATGCAAAAAGGCAAKATAAGGGAAAACATGATAAATTTTAAGCCCTTTGGGTTGGTCCTTTTAAAATTTATGAAATTTTGCAAAACAATACTTTTAAGTTGCAAAATTTGGAAGATGTTGAATTTCCTAGTGGCCCAGTCAATGGGAATTTTATAAAGAGATAATTTTTCTAAAATACATGAGTGGCTTATTTTTATTTTAAATACCAGTAATTAATTAGTTTTATTTTTCTTTCAATAATGACTCCTAGCCCAATGGATAAGGAACTGTAACTTCATGTTCTTGGAGCCTCACAGGGAGGTCTCCATCCCCTGTGGAGCTAGATGTTAACACATGGGATGTGTAGGGGGGAAAACATCTTGGTTTTGTTATGTTTTGAGTCATAGGGTATTTAAGTCTTAGGATTTGGGTTATATTGTATGTTATAACACAATTTTTTGTTTTTTATAAGCATATTATTGTTTTAGTCTTGTTTTAGAGCCTTAGTGTTACATGATTATTCATCATGATAAGAATAAGGGTCTTTATAGGTCACACTCTTGGTATAAAACATCATCATCATGACATGTCTTGTCTCAAAAGTGTACACAAGTTTCCATTATGTCACTTTCCAACCGCTTGGAGGTCAGGTTTATTTGCTGCCAACTCACCTAAAAGTTCACAACCTACTAAGAAGTACCTCATGCACTTATCTTTCATCATTGCATTCTCGAAAAGTGTCAAGGGGAATTTCATGGTTTTCAACGCTTTCATCCAATTTGATTTTCAAGGATTATGTCACATAAAACTCTAACAGTTTCCTTGAAGAGTGTTACTAGAATTTGATTTTGGCACTGGAAATTGACACTGTAGACTGGCGCTACAGATTGGCGTTGCGAACTATCTGAAGGAGACTGTTCAAGTTTGGATTCCTTTATCTAAGACCAACTCAGGTTCACAAAGCACCAACATCAAATCTAGATATATAAGGTATTCCTTGAAGATATGCATGTTTTTTAAAGGTTGACAAAGGAATTAAAGTTGTTTTGAATTACTGGCACTACAAAATGTTAAAGTCCATGTGCTGCCAACTCTCAAATCCACTGCTATGGCGCTCTAAATCCCGTCTATTAGTCAAATTGTTATATTAAGGTCATCTCATCATTCCTTATGAAAACAAGCCATTTGTCCCACTAATATATCTACATTGTGAACAACATGATTCAACTCTTCATCACCATTGTGTGCAACAAACTAGCATTGTGAATCCTCTATCTTCGGATTGTCAAAACCCTTGTCTTTTGAAATCAGCCTAATACCCACTCTTAAGTAGTTGTATGAACTCCCTATAAAACATGGAGAGTATGGTCAATCCTTTATAAAGACAAGCTAAATTTCATACCATATTGGTGCTATGAACTAATACTGGTGTTGCTAAACCCATGTTTTTACAGAGTTGCATTTTTACTTGTCTACATTTTTTACTGAAAGTCTAAGTGGTTGTCCCTCTTATCTTTCCTTTTGAAGTTTTCTCCACTTCATACCACTAATGTGTATAAGTTTTTAGATAAAGTGATCTCCAGGCAAACCAATTATGTCATGAAACCCTAAATTTCTTGTTTTCCATGTTTTTCACATACCAACTGTCATAAGAGTTTACAAAAAGTGTTCTTCAAGCAATGATTATGGAAAGTTAGCAAAAAAAGAATACTCACAATGGGGGAGAGATTGTGAGGACTGAACCATATGACATGCAACTCATTATCTCTGAACCATTGTTTAGGGAAGCTTTCCGGAGGGTTGGTCGTCTCAATTTTTGTCAAAAGATGTAGAGAGGACATCCTGAAGTGGCTAAGGAGTTCGCCCTTAATTTTAATGGTACAAAGACTAAATCGGGGATGTTGGAGTTTGAAGTTTCAGAGCATTCTATCTCTATAGCAACAAAGATACCTGACTTTCGTGACAAATGGTTTAAATCCATGTCATTAAACTCTTATTTCTCAAAATAATTCCTTAAGCTTGAATATCAAGAAGACAACCTGTCTAAAGGAGTTCCCAGAATTCACATGCTAGAATGTTTTGACAAGATGATCAAGGTCATACAAAGGTACTTCATATGTGAAGGGAGGTTCAATATGGTATACGAATACTAGATCATACTACTATTACACTTCACTAGAAAATAAGCCATGAACCTTCCATTTTGTCTTTTCAGGAGTATTGGTAAGATATCAAACAGAGTCCAGGCCAAGTCAAAGCAGTTAGACACGAGTGTTTTTCACTACGGTCTAATCAAGATGTTAGTTATGGAAGAGATAAAAAAAACTAATATTTATTTGGAAAATTTCCTAACTACATCACATTTTCACCTAGATATTTCTCCTACACCACGGCCCAAAAGACAAACTCCTACCCTTGTTGAGAGGACTGTGCATTCATATTCAAGCAAGAAGAAGAGGGTGAATAGGAGTGATAAATATTTCAAGGCTACTAATGAGAAATAAGAAGGTGGTCCTTGACAGCCTCCTGACAGAGAAGTTTCACATGTGGAAGAACCTACTCCCACAGATATTCCTTCAAGCAAATCAAGAATCTTAAAAGGAAAAAATCTTGTCTTTTCCCCACCAGTTGCTACAGACAAAGTCAAGCCTAGAAGACCCTTTACTAGATCAACAACTAGAAAACATGTTCCCCTGAAAGATGATACAACAGAGACTTCATCTCAACAAAAAGACAAATTTCATTCTTCTAAGAATCCCATAGAGGTTATCGACATCAACACTCCTCATCATGAAAGTAAACCTAACTTCAAAAGGCTCAGAAGGAAACTCAAGGAAGCAAGAGCTGAAATTGATAATTTGAAGAAGGAATATTTGGGTTCCAGGATAAAGCTAAAGGATATGTTGGATATGTCTATGGAGATAATTGATAAATCAAGGTTCTTGGCTAAGATTTTGTTTCCCCTTTACAGGAAACTCGATAATTTCTATAGGCAGAACATAACCCACCAAGCTGAAATAAAAAAATTGAAGACACGGTTATAGCCTTTCAAAGAAGAAGTGGCTAAGAGAAACTTAGACATGATGGCCAGGGTGGCTATCAGAAGAAGTTCCATAACAAAAATATAAATGCAAATGATATTCTAAAACCAACATCATTTTTGTCAAGGTTTTTGTTGCATGCATTTACAACATTTAATGATGATTTTGGATTTTAAGCTAGACTTAGCAGTTTTTTGTGTTTTTCTCCAAGGATATATCAGGTAATGAGTTTGTATCATATTGTTGTCCCTTGACCAAGTTTTGAGAGATCTTTGGTCAATTTTGACCATTTTGGACTTCAACAACCTGTCAAAGGCAGAGCGCAAGACGAAGCAGAGATCGCGGGATCTCAACCCCTTTTTGGGTCCTTTTTGGGATTTGGGAATATGTAACGGGTATGGGAATGTCGACCCATGGGTTTACCCATTCTTAGGCCTATTTTGTAATATATAAATACATGTCTAGGTGATGTAAGGATATGGGGGAAGAGGCATCTATGTGATGTTGTGCTAAGTGCAAGTGTGGCTTGTAAATGCTCTGTGCATACTGTGAGAGACTTGCAGAGCTAAGTGCAAGTGGTTGTAACAGACTGTGAAGGTATTTGTGTTGTAATGCAAAGAAGGAGGATCTAGTGAGGTGCGTGGATCTCCTGTCCTATGCAGAGTAAGGTTTTTGTGTCTCTATGCATGTATCTGATTGAAGAAGCTAATAAAGAAGAAGAGTTGGTGGATGTAGCCCCAGGGTGGGGGTGAACCACGTATATGCTGTGTTTCTCTGCTTTGTACGATGTGTTGGTGTACTTATGTGTTATCTTCTAAGTGCTTGACATAAATAGATAGATAGATCTATTTATACTTTGTTCTTATGATGAATCTGGATGCTAGATCTGACCTCTGTGAACTTTCTTAGTGCTTGAATATTCTAGATTTGATCTAATTCATTATGCTAAGTGCTTAGATACATTAGATCTGGATGAATGTTGTGATGCTCTGTTTTATCTACAGAGTAGATATTGGTTAAATATTAATGAAGGTTTATTGTTGAGTGCTATGTTAAATACTAGAATCATAGATCTATGTCCCAACTAAGGTTGCAGACATATGAGTCCTGCAACCACCCCTTCCTCTACCTTGGGTGAGACTTCATATTCTTTGTAGGTGTTTTCGAAAGGGTCGATAGTTAGGTTTTTGTTGGTGCATTGTTGTAGCATTGAACCCTAGGTCTGCCCTTATGCCAACAAATGGTTCTGTTGTCAAGACCTGAAACTGTGATTGCTGGGAACTGAGGAAGAAGAAGCTTTGTGAAAAGATTCGACCTGAAACTAAGAAAGCTCTGTGCATAGATCTGTTTCCCTAGTGCGCAACATTCTACTTGACTTTTGAAGCTTTGTGCCAAGAAAAGAGGTTAGATATGAAGAAAATAGGTAATATCTGCAAGCGTTGTGCTCTGATAAAGGTAAGAATAGTGAAAAGTTCTAGATATTAAAGATTTGTGCTCTGTAGAAGTAAGACAGCTGGAAAATTTTGTTTATAAAACATGGATCTAGTTATGTTTGATAGATTTTGTCCTAGCTCGAAAACTAGGGTATTGTTAGAAAAACAGGACCATGGAGCAATAAAATAAAACAAATGCGGAAACAAAACACAGAAGATACACGATACAATAGAGACACCGATTTATGTGGTTCACCCAGTGTGGGCTACGTCCACCAGATAAATTGTTAGGTCCTTCCTTTATTATTATCCAACATATGAAGGGATACAACCTACAAAAAACTCGTTGTAACTTCCTCTTCTTTCTCTCACAGTCTCCTATCTCAAAATACAATATTCACCATCAACCATAGCCACAATACATTTCCCTCATAAAAGAGGGTTGTCTTCTAGGGTGAAAAACCCTAACATAATCTCTACCGTTAGATCTGCAACCTTATAATGAATGGTCCAGATTTACAATGAAATTACAATATACATTTACAAGGCAATTTTTCCTTCAGGGGCTTCGCCCTTGAACCCCCACTGGGGGCCCGCTTGCCCCCAGACCCCGTAGAGGGGGTACCCCCACTCTACACTCCCCCACATGGAAGAGTGTACATACTTTTGGGGTGTAAATACATCATGGGGTATAAACATGGCTGAAAGAAAGGACCTCTGAATCAAGAAGATAATCAAGCTCCACAACCAACAATATCCCACTTGGAGACTAATCTCAACAACTCCACTGTTGTTGTATATGCTGGACTTTGAACCTTCTTGGACCTGGAAAATTTCTCATCTTCATCTTCATTCTTGAAGACCAATTGAAACTGAGCAGGAACTCAGTTTCTCCCTGGTTACTCCCTTTGTTGACATGTTTGCAGGATTCTGGCTAGTGTGTATCTTTTCCAACTTCAAATGTCCATCTTCCAAGGTGAATCGTATGAAGTGGTACCTCAACTGTATATGCTTAGTATTCGAATGGAAGGCTGAGTTATTTGCAAGGTGAATGACACTCTGACTATCATAGTGCAACCTATTGTTCTCCTACTTCTTTCCCAATTTCTCCATAAACCTCTATAACCAAATCATCTCTTTACTAGCCTCTGTAGCAGCAACATACTCTGCCTCTGTTGTTGAAAGTGAAACAACCTTTTGCAGTTTCAAAATCCAACTTACTGATGTTCCACCTATAGTAAGAACATACCCTGTGGTGCTCCTCCTGCTGTCTTTATCACCTGCCATATCTGAATTAACATATCCCTATAGAAAGGTGTCTGAACCTCCAAAACATAATGCATGAGCAGTAGTACCTCTCAAATACCTAAGAATCCACTTTACTTCCTCCCAATGTTCTTTACCTGGATTTTTCATATACCTACTCACAACTCCCACTGCATGTGCAATATCTAGTCTTGTGCAAACCATTGCATACATCAAGCTGCCAACTGTTGATGAATAAGGGACCCTGGACATGTATTCTATCTACTCCTATGTCTTGGGACACATTTCCTTAGTTAATTTAAAATGGATGGCCAAAGGTGTACTAACTAGTTTTGCATTCTGCATTCTAAACCTCTCCAACACCTTCTCTGTGTACTCACCCTGAGACAATGTCAATTTGCATTTTTTTCTCTCTCTTGTTATTCTCATGCCAAGGATTTTATTTGCAGCACCCAAATCCTTCATCGCAACTGAATTGGCTAATTTCTTCTTGAGCACATTTATATCTTTCATATTAGACCCTGCAACAAGCATGTCATCTACATACAATAGCAAGATAATAAAGCTTCCATCTTCTAGCTTTTTAAAATAAACACAATGATCAAAATGACATCTACTATAACCCTGTTCTGTCATAAACCTGTCAAACCTCAAATACCACTGCCTTGGAGCATGCTTTAGGACATACAAGCTCTTCTTCAACCTGCATACCAAATTCTCCTTCCCTTTGACCTCATACCCCTGTGGCTGCTGCATATAAATCTCTTCCTCCAAATCCCCATGGAGAAAAGTTGTTTTTACATCTAACTGTTCAAG
>ML792194.1:350965-361849 GCA_009831015.1 Picea engelmannii
ACTCAGAAATATTATCTACAGAAAGAATCAAAGCATCTTGTAACACATCACCTGTTACATTTGCTTCTTGATTTCTCTCTTGCTGTCCATCTCTTTGTTTCTTTGGAGCTCTGCAGTCTTTCTTCAGATGTCCTTTCTTCCCAAAATTCCATCACTCTATCTTTCCAAGTCTAGATTTGGATATGCCCTTCCTAGAATTTCCACGGTTCCCTGAGCCCTTTCCTCTATCCTTTTGTCTTCCCCTATTCTCCATGTTCAATGCATTACCTGATGTCTCACCTATGCTTTTCCATCGCATTTCCTCACTAAAGATAACACCAACAACATCATCAAATTTTAAAGTATTTGAACCAGATACAGAGTTACTTACAACCATGACCAAGCTGTTCCAGCTTACTGGCAATGAGCACAAGATTAGAAGAGCCCTGACCTCATCATCAAAGTCCACTTTTACAGAACTTAGTTGATTAGTAACTGTATTAAATTCATTTAAATGATCTGCAACAGACCCACCTTCTAACATCTTCATATTAAATAATCTCTTCATTAGAAATACCTTGTTGGACGCCGAGGGTTTTTCATACAATTTGGCCAATGCGTCCTTCAAACCCTTCGTTGGCTTTTCTTTGGAAATATTGAAAGCCATCGATGCTACCGGGCTCATTCATATCATTCCTAGAGCCTTTCTGTCAAGAATCTCCCATTCTTCATCCTTCATGGCCGTTGGCTTCTTTTCTATTCCGCCCAATGGTAGGAATAGATCCTTCTGATATAAATAATCTTCCATCTGCATCTTCCATAACTGGTAGTTTTGGTTGTTAAATTTCTCAACCCTAAACTTTCCATCTTCCGACATTGCTCCCACTTGAACCAAGAACCCTCTTTTCCTGCGAGTTACCTTTCACTGTGATATCAGTTGTTAGAAAAACAGGACCGTTGAGAAATAAAATAAAACAAATACGGAAACAAAATGCAGAAGATACATAATACAATAGAGACATAGATTGACGTGGTTCACCCAGTGTGGACTACATCCACCAGAGAAATTGCCAGGTCTTTCCTTTATTATTATCCAACATATGAATGGATACAACCTACAACAAACCCGCTGTAACTTCCTCTTCTTTCTCTCACAATCTCCTATGTCAGAATACAATATTCACCATCAACCATAGCCACAATACATTTTCCTCATAAAAGAGGGTTTCCTTCTAGGGCAAAAAACCCTAACATAATCTCTACCGTTAGATCTGCGACCTTATAATGAACGGTCCAGATTTATAATGAAATTACAATATACATTTACAAGGAAATTTTTCGTTTGGGAGCTTCACCCCCAAACCCCTGCTAGGGGCCCGCTTGCCCCCAGACCCCCCAGTCCGGGGGATAGCCCCCCCAGACCCCGCAGAGGAGGTAACCCCCCCCTGCTCTCCCCCGCGTGGAAGAGTGTACATACTTATGGGGTGTAAATACATCATGGGGTATAAACATGACTGAAAGCAAGGACCTCTGAATCAGGAAGATAATCAGGCTCCACAACCAATAGGTACTGGTAGATGAAAGAAGGTTTGACATGAGTAGATCTAATAAGAATAATGAAAGATATAGTATACCTATGCATAGAAAGAATATTTGGACTAACAAATGGATGCAGGATCCTAGAAAGAATTTTTTGCAGGTTATCTCCTACGATCCTAGTGCGCAGTACAAAAAGGGCTGGGAATTAGTTAAAAGAAAGAAAGGATTAACCCTCTATTACAGTTGCAGAAAACCAGGACATCTTGCTAAGGAATTCCCTGGGAGAAGACCTAGTTGTCTTTGTTGTAAAGCTATGGACCATGAAGTATTGGATTTCCCTAGAATGATTGCTAAAGTTCAAAGAATGATTATGAACCAAGAAAACCCTAAGGAAGATCCAGAAACTAAGATTATGGAAGAACCCCAGAAAGAATCAGAGAAAGTATTGTTACAGATGAGAGAAACCCTGAATGACCACTGACATGTCAGTTTATCAGAGATATTCAAAGAAAAATAATGCCTTGAAGAAAGAATATGAGACTTCGACATTGATTGTGTTCTAGATGAGGAAACACAGGTGAATTTCATAATAGAAATAACCTGGGAACTTATAGGAAAGCCTTCTATGACTCCTTCATTGAGAGGAATAGGGATATTTAGATCAAAGTTGGTAAACCTATGTGGAAATCTCACCAAGATATCTATGAATGCTAATGGAACTTCGATAGAGGAAGATTTTGAGATTATTAAATTTATTGAGAACAACACCCCATTTACCATGTTATCAGGAAAACCTTGGATTGAAAAAGATCAGGCCAAAAGGAAAGAAGAAGAAGACATTTTAGAGTAGAAGAAGCAAGAGTTAAAATAATTTATAACTAAAATGATCGTACACTTGATTGAAGAACATGAGAACAAATCACAGCTATTTAACAACATTGACATAGATAACAAAGTTGCAAGAACACTAGAGGACCCACAAAAGACTGAAATACCTATCCCAGATAAGAAAGAAGTATTACCCTTGAATCCTAGGAAAGAATCTCAATAGAGCGAAGTCACTATGTCAAAAGAAGATAAGAATCAAAATGGGAAAAGGAATACTGAGACGAAGCTCACTGGAAAGAAGGATATAAAACTAAGTAAGAAGAGAGCTAAGATCGAAAAGTTGCAGAAAAATCCAGAAGGAACCTCGCAGAAGGAAAATTTGCAAAATTGGAGCTTCCTCGGGATATCAGCACAACGACACATGGCACTTCTCCATGGCAAAGCAATATAGTCGTTGGGGAAATTATAACCATTATACCAATGCCCCGAATAGGTAGAACGACATTTATGACCAGACAACTTGCCATCAGACCGTTGGGACCGCACCATAATGGACAGAACAAAGTTCAGGAAGGCTTCATACCCATTGCAAGAGACCCATTGCCGAGTTACCTATTTATCCTGTCGCACCATGCACCGAGAAAACTTTTGCTAACTAAGAATTTGAGCCCACAGACTAAGTTGATATTGTATAGTAATCATTGCATTGTTTCCATCTATTCCATTGCAGTGTCTAAGTTAATCTAAACCCGATCTAGTTAATCCCGAGAGCGTATGTATGAGGAGCTCAATGCACTCGAAGAATCTGTGATAGAAGTACTCCTTGACCTGATGAATGAAAGATTCATGTCGGAGAGAGGATTATCTGTAGGTGTACATGCTTCATCCACAAGAGCAGTGCAAGCATCTCCATTGACTGCTCACGGAGCTGGACAATCCTGTCCATCAGATGAAAAGCGAACCAAGCACAGGGATGATCTCGCAAATGCCAAATTGATCCTGACTATATTACCCACCTACATACCACCTCTGAGTGGTGCAGTAAATCAAGATAGCATGCCTAGAGATTTTAAATACACCTTGGTCACTGTGAACCTCCTGAAGGGGATCCACGCAGTTTGAGCAGACCAAGACAAGATTGCAGCATTGAAGTTCAGTGACTTCAACATCAGTGACTGAAAAGTCTATAACATGCTCGCCCCACATAAGTAACTGACCAGAAAGAAGGGGAAGAATTCAAATATAATCCCCCAGACGTGGACCCATAACCTCGCGTAGTCCACCATGTTGAACGTCATGAAGATCCCACACTTTGGAAGACACCAGGAGGTGAGTCCCTGTGTCAAGTTGTTTCTTTCTTGTTACCATGGCGGATATTTGTGGCTAGACCATCGTATCACAGTGGATCTGACGTTGATCAATCAAATCACAGGTTTGAGTATGTAGGGACCTGATCCACAGGATTTTTATCCAGGAAAAGCCATGGATCGTTCTCTAGCACAAAGGATCAAGGACACCTACGACGATGTCGAGAAGGGGACACAAGGCTACAAGGTAGCTTCTATCCAGAGTGGCGCAGTGTGCCTAACCTTTCAGTTGATTGCAGGGAAGTTAGTAAGAAAAAACTGACCTACCCAAGCCACTGACTTTGTAGTCGACCTCGCAGGGAAGTGCGCGGAAGGCCTACAGATGAACTGGGTGAAGTACTTGGTGAATTAGTTGGAACTAGACTACAGAGAAGCACAAGATCAAGGTTATGAATTCCATTTTAGTTGGTTTTTTATCCTTATCACATTCATCGCCTGGGAGATGCTGAAAGGTGCGACATTCCTCGACATTGAGCCATTTGAGCTGCTGGTCGCGAAGTTCAATACACTTTGGTATTCTAGCAATATGAACAAATAGTGGTAGTCAAATGTTGTTTTTCATACCTACTACAATCAGTTGAAGAGATCCATCCAGTCCGAGCCTCGCATGACTCCGAACACTCTACAACGATTTCAACCTTTGATGAAGTTCAACGTAGATCGCCATTTCATTTATATTATAGCACGCGCCAATGAACATAATAAACAACTTCAGTTCTACTACAAGATGACGGAGGAGGACCTAGAGGAGATTACTAAGGAATGGTCCACTGACCTCCTTATCCCCACCAACCCCATAGAGATATCAGACATAGACAGACCATAAACTGTGCAGGATACACCCGAACCTAGTAGGACAAAGAAGACCAAAGAGGTCTAAGGATTAGATAGTGCATCCGTGAAGACTGATTCCATATCACCAGAGTAAGGAGGTGATGGAGAAGAATTAGATGAAAAAGAATTTGAATAGAAGCAAGGAGACAAGGTTGATCCCCTGAAGAAGAGGAAGGGTTCGCCTCCAAAACCTTCTTCCTAAAAGAAATCGAAAGCCTCCATGACCAAGATGTAGGCTGTCCTCACCTCTGACAACTTCGACTTCCTCATAGCAGCCATGAATGATGCTTCTCTAGAAATAGCATAAAAAAAAGAGGCTAAGTAGGAAGAAATGTATGATAGGATTGAAATCGAACTCCGAGGGGTACAACGGACACTACAGTCCAGTTGCGCAGTCTCCACCATGCCTCTACCATTGGGAACACCAAAGTTGGGATATGAGCCAACCCAACTCCACCGATTAGATGATATAGTCAAAGCTTTCCTTCGACAAGCACAAGAGGAAACAGAACAAGCCACCCAAGATTTAACACAAGTACAAGGAGTACTTGTAGAACAACATCGAGTTGTAGAACAGGAAAATATTTCCCTCCAAGCAAAGTTCAACGAAGAAAAAGAACAAATACAACAAGGAAAAGAACAGTTTCTCGTCAAGCAACTCGAAGTAGAGGAAGCAGTCAACAAAACACTTTGCTCTGTGATAGTAGTAGAAATAAAGGCAGAATATCGAGTTACACAGCAATTAGAGCATCTTGAAGAAGTAATCCAACAACTACAACAATCCATCACAGACTTAGAACTACGCGCAGTGCCCGAGACGCCACTGGATGTGAAGGACCAAAGAGAAGCAACTACCAGGAGCAAAGTTGAGAGACTAAAGGCCCTTGCTATGGAATACAAGTAGCTGAGTGATCATAGTGCCCTGACATGCGAGAAACTCGTTGAGATTCTAGAATTAAGAGCACTAGAGTCGCAACTCCAAGAGGTGAAGTATCAAGATGAAACAATACATGCACAGTTGAAGCTCCTGTCATTTGTGGAAAGAATGAAGAGATCTCAAAAGAAATGCACCACCCAACAACATATTCATGCTATTCAAAGCATATTTATGGAAGTAACTTAGAGACTCCAACCCATACAAGATAAGGCCTACCAATTGTTCACATAAGTTGAAGGCCAAGGAGCAGAACTAGAGTAGGTTGTTAATGTAGTTGAACAATGCATGGAAGGACCTGTGAACGATGCAGTCATCCAAGAGTTTGTTGAACAAGAGGTCATAGCACAACAACAAGTCGAAGCAGCTCGAGCCAAGCTCGAGGATTTCAAAGAAGAACTTCCTACATCAGAGTGAGTCAGGACGAGTCACAAGTGAGTGTTGGGGGCCTGTTGGCCCTTGACCAAGTTTTGAAAGATCTTTGATCAAGTTGGACCATTTTGAACTTCGATAGCCTATCGAAGGTGGAGTGAAAGACGAAGTAGAGATCGCGGGATCTTGGCCCCTTTTTGGGTTCTTTTTTGGATTTGGGAATATGTAACGGGTATGGGAATGTCGGCCCATGGGTTTGCCCATTCTTAGGCCTATTTTGTAATATATAAATAGATGTCTAGGCGATGTAAGGATATGGGGGAAGAGGCATCTATGTGATGTTGTGCTAAGTGCAAGTGTGGCTTGTAAATGCTTTTTTCATACTGTGAGAGACTTGTAGAGCTAAGTGCAAGTGGTTGTAACAGACTGTGAAGGGATTTTTGTTTTAACGCAAGGAAGGAGGATCTAGCGGGGTGCACATATCTCCTGTCCTATGCAGAGTAAGGTTTTTGTGGCTCTATGCATGTATCTGATTGAAGAAGCTAATAAAGAAGAAGAGTTGGTGGACGTAGCCCCAGGGTGGGGGTGAACCATGTATATGTTGTGTTTCTCTGCTTTGTGTGATGTGTTGGTGTTACTTATGTGTTATTTGCTAAGTGCTTGACATAAATAGATAGATAGATCTGTTTATATTTTGTTCTTATGATGAATCTAGATGATAGATCTGAACTCTGTGAACTTGCTTAGTGCTTGAATCTGCTAGATATGATCTAATTCCTTATGCTAAGTGCTTAGATACATTAGATCTGGGTGAATGGTGTGATGCTTTGTTTTATCTACGGAGTAGATATTGGTTAAATATTGATGAAGGTTTACTGCTAAGTGCTTTGTTAAATACTAGAATCACATATTTGTGTCCTGGATAAGGTTGCATACATTTGAGTCCTACAACCACCCCTTCCTCTAACTCAGGTGATACTTCATCTGCTTCGCAGGTGTTGCTGAAAGGGCCGGTAGTTAGGGTTTTGTTGGTGCGTTGTTGTAGCATTGAACCCTGGGTCTTCCCCTATACCAACACATATCTAGACCCCTGGTAGAATTTTTAATTTTTTTAAACTCTTACAAAATAAAATAGGATGCTACAGGAAAGTTCACAATGCGTGGACTCATTGGCACTGCGAACTTGTTATTTCAGGATAGTTCACAGCATTGTGTTGGGAACTTGGGTTTTTGAGGATTTTGGAGGGAAAGGGATTTGCCAGCTATCAAGGGGATCTCATACCAACACTTAGAGGATCACTTGCACTTTGGAAGGCCACCTACCTCAAGGAGCTACAAACATAAAGACACATCATCAAATTATTGAAGACTATTGTATACATTGCCAACATTTTCCTTTAAAATAACAATTTGTTGTTTTTGGTTGTACACACGTTGCCACACTTCCCTTAGGCATGGAATCCTATGAGGAATTTGAGGGACGAATTGTAAAGCTGGGTTTTGATAACTTTAGTTATTTAAGGGGCATTGTAAGAGTGAAAAGGGTTCGAATGGTTGAACATAGAAACTCTTATCTTGAGACTTGTAACTTTTGTAGCAGGGTTTTTTCCTAATGTATGGACCAGATCCAAGAAAATTTTAATGGTGGAAATCAATCTTGTTCTCATTATCATCTTTTTTTTTTCTTACTTTGATATCAATATATGTTGAAGGATTCATCGGGATGTTGTTTCTTTATTGCAGTAAAATATTTATTGTGATATTGCATGCAAATTTATCAGAGTAGTTTTCTCTTTGGATTTAAGATGTTCTTATTCAAATGAGTTTTATTTCATATGCGTGTCATAAATACCTAATGTAAACTGATATACATATTACAATTTCCTTGCTAAGAATTCCATCTATCATTTATATCTCTTAAACCATGATTTGAAGCCATTCAAGGCCTTGCTTGTTGGTGTGTATTTCATGTAAGGATTTGTGATTGACATCTTAAACTGATTTTTACATCCATTTTCCACATTTTTAAAGAACATTATCCTTTACATTTTGATGCATATTAGGCTTACATATACAAAAATATAGGTGTGACTTCTAGTGCTAACACATTGATCCTGGAATACCATGCCCTGGGTGCCTATTTGAGTCTATACAAGGCCTTCTTAAGCCTACACACATGAGACTCCCTCCCATGTACCTCAAAGCCCTGAGGTTTCTCTATGTATACTTCCTCCTCAATGATCCCATTGAGGAATTCTGTTTTCACATCGATTTGATGTATCCTCCACTTCATAACTAAAGCAATAGAAATAACAACTTAAATAGAAGCATACCTGGTGACTGGAGTAAATGTCTCCTCGTAGTCCACTCCCTCTTTCTGGGAGAACCCTCTCACCACAAACCTTGCCTTTAACTTCTATATGCTACCAACTACAACATGTTTGATCTTGTAGAGCCACCTAGAACTCACAATCGGCTTCCCCTCCAGTCTCGAAACTATGTCCCAAACATCATTCCTCATAATAGAGGTGTACTCCTATACCATGGAATCCTGCCATACCTACTGATTTGATGCTTCCTCAAAACTGGAAGGATCAACATCAATGATACTACTCTTAAGCACCATATAGTTTGGAAACTTCTTCGGAGGCTTGCGCTATTTGACTACACTCCTAGGAGCCTCACCAACATCCCTCAATGTTTATACTAGCCACCTAGGTCTCCTAATAGTGATGGAAGGGGATAATTCCTCCTCTCCACCTGAAGTCTGAACTATTGAATGTTGCTCATCTTTTGGAGCCTGTTGCTCCTTTCCTCTATCATTGTTGATGACTCTTGAGTACTCCTAGATTCTAAGTTCTCCTCTAACTTCACATATATAATCACAAATATCTTTCTCTACGCTGGAATGAAGATCATGTAAACCTTCGAGGTCTCGTTGTACCCCACAAATATACCCTTCTATCTTGTAGGCTCCAACTTCATCCTCTTCTCCACTAGCACATGGATGTCAATTGGAAAACCAAATATCCTCAAATGTCTTATCTTTGGCTTCACCCATAAGAATGCTTCCTCTGGAGTCTTGTCCCCCAATATCATGCGAGGAATCCTATTTTTCACATACACCACTGTATTACATGACTCTGCCGACAAAAACATGGGCAACTCATGATCATGTATCATAGCCTTGGTAGAACCGATGATGGATCGATTCTCTCTCTCCACAACCCCATTCTGTTGAGGGTTGTATGAGATGGTCAACTCCCTCTTGATCGCTTCCTCCTTGTAGAAATCCTTGAATTCATTTAAGGTTTACTCTCCCCCATTGTATGACCTCAAGACCTTAATCTTCATCCATTTCTAGTTCTCTACCTGATCCCTGAACTCTTTGAACTGACTAAAGATCTCATCCTTGGTCTTCATAAAGAATATCCAGGTTTTCCTGGAAACATCATTAATAATCGTCACAAAATATGATGATCCTTGTAATGATTCTACTGACATCGTTCCACTCACATATGAATGGATAAGATCCAAGATCCCATTGGACCTACTCTCATTTCTTGGAAAATTAGCCTTGGCATTCTTTCCAACTGCACACTCCCTATTACTCAATATTGAACTATGGAAGACATGTAACAATCTCCCTCATAATCAACAATTACCTATAATGTAGGTGTCCCAAACTCCTATGCCACAACTTACATAGGTTATCATTGTTGTGTACCAAATCCTGAATAAGCTTACCCTGCAACCTATATAAGGTGCCCTCTCTAACCCCAATGACCACTTTGTTGTTCAGGTTATCGTTATATGGATGTATGAGTACCTCCCATTTCTAAAAAGTGATGAAAAAAACCCTATCCTCCATAGTTGAGACTGAAAGAATTTTTTTCTTTAAACCTAGTACGTAAAGCACATCATGGGCATTTAAAGAACCTCCTGACTCAAGGTGGAATGTAACCATTCCTTCTCCCTTCACTGCATACCTGACATCATCACTAAGCTCCACATGAACCTTTGAGTCCTTTTTCATACTTCTAAATAGCTCCTATGCCTCTATCATATGACGAGATGCACCACTATCCAAGAACCAATCATTCCTCACTGTTGTTCTAGTAGAAAGGAAAGAAATCATTGAGTAATCCTTCTCAAACTTTGTTGCAAACTCATCCAGTTGAGTCTCTGTTGATGTTGTTGTCTGTATATTTTCATTACCCTTCTTATTCTTCTCCAGACACTAAGATGCATAATGCCCATTCTTTTGACATGAGAATCACTTGATTTTACTCAAGTCCTTCTTCTTCCCTGGCTATGGTAATCCTCCAGCATGGTTACCCTGCTTATGAGAAATCATTCATTTTCCCTTCCTTGTATTAATGACAAGGTCCAAGTTCTATTCACTGCCTCCCTACTTTTTTCCTTTATACTCTTCCCAAGTCTCTTCCTCGATGCAGTCATCCCAAAGTCTTTGCCAATCTAGGATATTCTCCCAAGCACAAACTCCTTTGACAAATGGTTCCCATGACTTGGGAAGACCATTCAATGCCACGTTCACGGGATTTGCATCATCTTTTTTCTCCCCTAGGATGCAAGTTGACCACACACTTGTGTGATTCTCATGAGATAGATGGTAACATTATCTGATTTAGACATCTGAACCGATCTGAGTTTATTACTTAATATCATCTTCTTATTCATGTTCTTGCTTTGGAATAAACATACCAAGGAGTAAAACATATATTTTTTTGTCATCTTCATGGTTAGGGGAGGAATCAAATGATCCTTCACCAACTTCAAGAGGACCCTCTCTAATTTGATCTCCTTCTTCTTGTGAGCTTCTAAAGCTACAAGATTTTTGTTGGTCACTATAATTTCTTAATTAATTTTAAACAACCAAGTGAAACATAAATTATCAACCCAGGGAAGTCTTTTATTTCAAAGATAGCCACACACTGTATATGCTCAATTCAAAAAGAGACCTAGTGTTGTAGTAAAGAAATTTATACTAATTATACTTTCTTGAATGAA
>ML792194.1:375260-390712 GCA_009831015.1 Picea engelmannii
CCTCAAATGCTAATCTGCAGTTATGGACACTTATGCACTTCTAATCAATAGTTAAGTACGAGAGTGATGTAAAATATCATGCAAAACAGATTAAACGTATAGTAATGAGAAAGGACGTTGTATACCTTGGAATGATCAGATGAAATGATAATATAAGTCTAAATACAGGTGATGAAGGGTATAATAATGGCAAAAAGTATGGGCAAAAAGGGTACATTGTGTGGTCCTAACAATTTTTTGGTGGAGAAACTACTTGATCCACTAAGTTCCAAAGGTCATACTCCTTCAACGCCAAAGTAAATATTTGTTTCCAAGATAGGAATTTAGATACTCCATCCAGTCTATCTCCAACTCTCAATGGTGCTACTGCCATCCCTAAGACCTGATGAAATTCCCTGGAAATAACCTGCTGCTAGAAAATTGCCCTTGTATTGATATGGCTTCCCTTCATAGCCTGTGCTCTAATACCATGTTGAAATTCTTACTTCAACACCTAGGTACTTTGTTATCTAGTAATTTCCGTACTGCAATCATATTAACAGCTCACAAAAAAAAATACACTACTAAAATATTCAAATCAATATCATGCAGTGGAAGCATAAACTAGGAAACCAATTCAAGCATAGATGAACACCAGTATTTTTGGGTAGATATCCCTGGAAGAAAAAACCCTGGAGGGAAAACCAGTGTTGAGAATGATTTTATTATGATAAAATAAGGGCTCACATAACAGGGATAATGGTCCATTGAGAGAAATAAAATTGTAGACTAAACTGGAAAGGTTTGACCGACTATACGACCAGTTCTAGCATGCGTTTTGAGGTATCTGCAACTTTCCCTTATTTGACCTGTGAATATCTATGACTGTCTCCACTATGACCCATGGATGTGTATAGAAAAACTGTATGGAAAGATTTGTACAATCCAACACTCTCCTATGGCTTCCTTTTACTGAAATCCACCTATGTATGACTATGTTCTATCTTCTCCTTGACCTGTATGATATCTATATGAAAGTCCTTCTTCACCTATCCAAAATCTTGAACCATAGTCCTTCGTGATCCAGTACTCTATGTATAGAATCTCTCAACACAAATCATGTCAAGTGTCTTTCTCCTTCACCCTAGCCTTTATTTTATAATCATGAGTTACAATAGATTTCTAATCTCACTCGAGATTTAGATTGCATGCGAAGACTACATGCTAAGATTACATGCTAAGTACTTTTAGCAATTTCCTTAAATAACTCAATTAACTAATTACATAATGTTGGAATACGGAGAGGGAGGGTGAATTAGTATGATCACAATGAGTACTTTTAATCAAAATATAAAGCCTCCAACAAATATCATGATCATTCAAAACACCATAATTCAATGCATAGACATCACATAAACATGGTACACCAAAATTTTACGTGGAATCCCAATGCGAGAAAGAAACACAAAATTATTTTCTTATTTATCAATGAGTACATTCATTGGAAGCACCAACTTCATATTTCTCCATCTACAATTGGAAGGAGGCTCCAACCCCCTATTTATAGGTTGCAACCTGAAGGAAGCTCCAACTCCCTAATTTAACTGACTCCAATGGAAGGAAGCTACAACCCCCTTTCCTTGCCTTGTCCAACCGCCCTGAAATATAAATGTAGAGAAATCTGTCACTACCTTTGTCACTGATAACCTATTGTTGATGTTGTTTTTATTAATATCTATATCTCATCAAGACTGCAACCACACATACCTCATACCAGGATTCACAAGAGAGTTCTGAAATTCAAATGCTTATGAATAACTAAGATATACATGTTCCTGATTACTTCAGAATACTCACCCTAACACACACATGATGACATACCTTCAAATTGTAGGTGATTTGAGTTTTATATCCCTAATCTTCAAGAAATTTTCCTCACAGGTCCATGACCCTATGCACTGTCTTCTCACAGGTATTTGTGCTTGTCCTCACTATTTCCCACAAATGTACATGTTTTTCCTCATGAAAGTCATAGATTTACTCAAAGAACCTTTGCCTGTATCTTCTTCTCTATACGCTCAGTTTGTGCAAACTTATTCCTTCATTGGACTTCTATGTCTTTGACTCACTGCTTCATATCTCCAACCTGTATTATCAAAAGTGTTTTTCCAATTGACTCTTCTCTATATTTTAATGAGGATCTCATGATGACATGAAACTCATGATGGTATGCAACTCACATGCAACTTGTTAACTTCTATTTTCAGTTACTTTGACATCCAACTTGTTAACTTTTGTTTACAACTGCTTTACTTTGACATTCAACCTGTTAGCTTCCTGTTCAAGGGTTGACATCAATGACAACCAATCTTTCAAAAACTCAATGAAAATTAATCTTTCAACAACCAAACTTTCTCCAATTAATTAATCTTTTAATAATTAATCTTTCAATCAATTAATCTTTCAACAATATCCCCATTTGGAATTGATGGAAACACTTAGACAAAACACTTAGACATGTCAAACACTCATGCTCATGCTGGCTCCCCCTATATTCAAGCCTCTTCTCTTCCTTTCCTTGCATCTATTTTTCTCTCCCCCTTTGACATCAATGGAAAAGGATGACTTCTCCTTGGGGCTGCTCCCCTTGTCTGTAAGCCTATGATATCTACTAATGTTTCTCTTCATGGTGATTCCTCGTGTAAATCTTTGATAAAAATCATTCAATTCTTTCATGATTACTTATGTTCTCTTCTTGTCTTAATGTGACAACTACCATGTAGATCACCATGGGGATGAAACAACTCCTAGTTTCTTTACAAGATACTCAAAAGTCTCTTGTACCAACATACTCTACCTTGATGTTCTTTTCTGTAACTTGTTCCTGTAGAAAGTCAAACATTATTGAAATGTGTTTCATCTTGGAATGCATCACCAGATTCATATAAATACTTATAGAACTGGTGTTATCACAAAATATCTGAATAGGCTCGTCATATTCCACCTATATGTACTACAAATTTTTCTTCATCCAGAGAACCTATATACAACATGTTGTTGCTGCAATATACTCTAGTTCTGTTTTGGACAACGATACTGAAGATTGTTTCTTTCTCAACAAGAATATTAGACAATCACCCAAGTAGAAGGTTTCTCCATACTTTTACTTCTTCTATTGTCAACACTTTCTTCCCAATCTGCATTTATGTATGGAACTAGAGATATATTATTCCCTTTTGGATACCATACTTCATAGTCTTGTGTTCCTTTGAGATATCTGAATATTCTCTTTACTACCATAACATGTGTTTCCTCCGGTGTTTCTTGAAATATTTCCACCTGTCCAACTGCTTGCATCACATCTGGTCTCGATGCTCTCACATAGAGTAAACTGTCAATCATCGATCAATAGAGTCTCTAATTTTCATCCTTGGATATATCATCTTTTCTCAATTTGCAAATGGTCTACATGGGAGTACTTACATGATTGCAATCTACTATTTCAAACTTCTTTAACATTTCTTTGATATACTTGGTCTGGGAGATGAAAATACCTGTGTCTTTCTGACATATGTGGAGTCCCAAGAAGAAAGAAAACTCACCAAGTAATGACATTTCAAATTCATTATGCAAGTCTATAGAAATTTTATGACGCATCCTATCATCATCACTTCCAAAAATAATGTCATCAACATAAACTTCAATTATCAATAAACTATTTTGATTTAACTTTATGTAGAGATTGTTGTATGCATTGCCTTTCTTGAACCCTTGTTGTTGTAGATACCTATCCAATATTGAATACCATGATCTTGGATCTTGTTTGTGTCCATACATTGCCTTCTTCAATATGAAAACATAATCTTCCTTTCCTGACAATAGGAACCCTTTTGGTTGTTCGATGTAGACTTCTTCTTCTAGTTCCCCATTTAGGAAGGATTATTTTACATCCATCTAATATACTTTAATTTTCTTTGAAATGCATAAGCCAAGATCAGTCTGACTGCTTCCATTCTGTAAACTAGTGAAAATTTTTCTTTAAAATCTATTCTTTCAACCTAAGCATATCCCTTGCATACTAACCTTTCTTCATTCTTGGTTACCTGTCCATCTTCGTTCAACTTGTTTTTGAATACCCATTTTGTGCCAATCACATTCTTATTCCTAGGCCTTGGAACAAGTTACCTTGTTTCGTTCTTCTTTATTTGTTCCAGTTCTTCTTCCATAGCTTTGATCTAGTGTTCATCAATGTTGGTTTCTTCAAAACTGTTGGGTTCAACTTTGGAACACAGTGCTAGATGTGTTTGTTCTAGTGAATGAAATTTTCTTCAGATTTCAAATCCTACATCTTTATCCCCTATTATATGTTCCGGTGGATGATTTTTTTGTACTTTATAGCTAGGATTTTTGGGAGATATCTGAAGATTTTTATGGTCATCTTCCTCTTGCTCTACTTCTCGCTTCTCTTATTCTTCTTCCAATTCTGCTTCTTCTACTTCTTCTTTCAAATTCTCTTATCCTTCCTGCTTTGTTGAGTATTTGCTTTCTTGTTTGGACTTTCGTGCATTGGTCTTGTCAATCTGTACATTGATTCTTTCCACTATTTTGTTGAGTCTCATATTGAGACACTTTGTTTCCTTTCTTTTACTTGAGTACCTAATAAATATGCATTTTTTCAACTCATGATTCAAATTGTCCAATCCCGTCGTCTTCTCTTTTGATATAGCACTTGCTTCAAAATACTCTAAAATGCTTTACATTTTTCGGTCTTCCTTTCCATGGCTCCTAGGGAGTCATATCACTATTACTTCTGAGCATTCCTCTATTCAGGATATGAACATTTGTATGTATTTCATGTGCCCAAAAGATGTCACCCAACTTAGAATATTTCAACATGGTTCTGGCCATTTCCTATATTGTCTTTTTCTTTCTTTCAACAACTCCATTTTGTTGAGGTGTCCTGGGTGTTGAGAATTGTCTTTTTATTCCATGTTCCCCCCAAAAATCCATGAATTATTTTGATGTAAACTCTCCACCATTGTCTAATCTCAAACATTTGATTTTCAAGTTTGTCTCTATTTCAACCATATCTTTGTATATCTTGAAGTGTTTGAATGCCTCTGAATTCTTCCTGAGAAATCAAACTGCAATCATTCTTGTGTAGTCATCAATTAGTCGCATGAAATATTGTTCACCATTTAATCCGTTTGTTCTCGTTGGTCCACATAGATTGGTATGTATAATATCCAATGGTTTTGTCATTGAGTATTGCTTTGATTTGAACTTGGTCCTAGTTTGTTTTCCTTGAAGACAATTCTTACATAGAGTATTTGTTGGCTTTGAAATTTCAGGCATTTCTTTTACTTCTTCCTTTCTATTGATTTTGAAAAGATTGTCAAAGTTCATGTGGCTCATTATTCTGTGCCATAACCAACTTTCATTTTCCTTCCCTAAGCAACAACTTCCTTTACCAATTTCATTCAAAACATATATGGTGTTCGAACTCCTTATTGTTGTTTCCACTAACCTGCCTTATCCTTCTTTCCTAATTTCACATTTCTCTAAGTCAAACTTAAGTGTGTGTCATTTATTGCACATTTGACTTACACTCAACAAATTGTGTTTCATCTCTTCAAATAGTAGAAAATTTTCTACCATAGCATCTTAGATTCCAATCTTAACTGTACCTCTACCTATAATTTTAGTTGAATGATTATTTCCAAATGAAACTAATCCATCTATTTATTTATTCAGAGTGAGAAACCTATTCTTGTCGCATGTCATATTATTTGAACAACCACTGTCAACATACCAATCATTTTTCCTATGTTGATCTTGTAGAGCAAGCGAGCATTGATTTTTCTTTATTTTCCATATCTCTTGTGGTTCCGATATCTGACTGTTAATATTATGCTTTGATTCCATGGGTGGAATAGTCAATCTATAATTCTTTGCTATGTGAGAAAAATTGTTGCATTTGTAGCATTCTACTTCATTTGTCAATGAATTTATTTTTTTTGGTTTCTATTGTATGCTTCATAAGATCTTCTAGGATAACTATTTTTTAAGTACCCTGCATAGTTGTTTTTGTTCTTGGAATAGGCTCTGCAGTTTACAACTTTATGTCCAAAATTAGCACAAATAAAACAATGGACATAAAAGAATCTTTGATACCTGGGAATAAATGATATTCTTTTTGATGCACTCCTTTTGAATTCATCTTCTTGATTCTTCTTTATTTATGGAATGTTATTCTTTGGGGGCTTGCATTCTTCCTTCTTGAAAAAATCTCTGGAATCTTCGCATCGCTTCTTTTTTCTGCTTCCTGCTCTGTTGTCTTGGATCCTGATCCTTTCTCATTATGTACTTGATTGTATCCTAGTCCAGATCTATCGTCGGATGGTATTTGACTGTTGATTATTTGATCCAATATTATGGTGCTCTTCTGTTGCATATCTTTCTTCTGAAGATATTTCCTTAAAGATACTATTTTTTCTTCCAAGCTTCCAATTGTTTTCTCCTTTTCTTCTAACTGACTTCTAAGTATTTCCTCAATTTTTTTGTCTTATTTTATTTGAATTTTTAGACTCGTGATCATCTACTCTAGTTCTTTAGAGTTGTAATTATGAGATCCCTCTTTCATTTTTAACTTTGCCTTGATTGACTTTTTTTTCATTCTTTCCTTCCTAAGTTCTTCTAATGCATTGATTAGCTCTACTCTAAGATCGATTTCACCTTCTTCTTCAGAATCATCTTCTACTTCCATGAAGAGTACTCTTTCTGAATCACTGTCACTATCATTATCATCCTCATTTGATGAGGAACTTTCATCCTTTGAGTAGAAACTTTTGTTGAAGAATTTCCTTTTGTTTCTTCTCTTGTTTCCCTTTTCATTTTAGAAACTTCTTCATCATTGTCTTTATTCTTATGAGGAAATTTGGAAGTAAAATGAACAATACCACCACAATTAAAACATTTCAATGGAAGCATACATTTATTCTTGTCGATTCCTTTATTTAATTTCGTTGCAAAGTTAGTCATATCTTCATCTTCATCTTAATCATCACAACAACTACGCCAAATTGGTTTTGACTTTTTCTTATGATTCTTCTTTTTATTCTTGGATGCCTTGAAAGTTGCTTCCTTTGTGATTGGGTTCTCCTATTATGTTCTCATTTCATAGGTTGTAAATATTCCATGTAGCTCATCCATGCTCGACGTACTGAGATCTGCTCTTTCTTCTAGGGATGATATTTTAAGATCAAATATCATAGGAATAGACCTCAATACATTTTGAACAACCACTGAGTCATCAACTTCTACTCCCAATCCTTTAATAGTGTTAACTATTTCATCAACTCGCATAAGGTAGGTTGCAATGTCTTCATCTTCCTTCATCTTCAACTGTTCAAACTTAGCTCTAAAAATTTGAAGCTTATCTCCCTTAACCTTAGCATCTCTTTCATAAATATTTTGGAGTTTATCTCAAAGATCCTTTTCACTATAACAATGCATAACCTTGACAAATAATGAATTAACTAGACTACTTATAATGATATCTTTATCCTTTGAGTTTTTTTTGCCCAGTTTCTTTCAATCTCTGTCGGTTGGGGGAGTGGCTGGTGTTGTATACCCCTCTACTATTGATTTCCAAACATCAAATCCATGTGTGTGTAAAAATATTTTCATCCTTTTATTCCATAAGGTATAGTTCTAACTTTCAAACATTTGTGATCCAATCTTAATGTATTCCATGATCTCCTTCCAGTAGTTGAACTACTTCCTGAAGGACCTTATATGATACCAATTGTTGGAATCTGAGAGGAGGGGTGAATTAGTATGAGCACAATGAGTAATTTTAATCACAATATAAAACCTCCAATAATATCATGAGCATTCAAAACACCATAATTCAATGCATAAACATCACATAAACACAGTACACTAGAATTTTACATGGAAAACTAATGCGGGAAAAAATGACAGAATGATTTTCTTATTTATCAAAGAGTACATTCATTGGAAGCACCAACTTCCTATTTCTCTAGCTACAACTGGAAGGAGGCTCCAACCCCCTTTTTACAGGATGCAACCTGAAGGAAGCTCCAACTCCCTAATTCAACCATCTCCAACCGAAAGGAAGCTACAACCCCCTTTTCTTGCTCCTTCCAACTGCCCTAAAATATAAATGTAGACCAATATCTCACTACCTCTCTCACTGATAACATGTTGTTGATGTTGTTTCTAATATTTTTGTTGCTACTACTAATAATGATATCTCATCAATAATGCAACCACACATACCTCATACTAGGATTCACAAGAGAGTTCTCCAAATCAAATTCTTATGAATCACTAAGACATACTTGTTCTTGATTTCTTCATAATAGTCACCCTAAAAAACATAGGAAGACACACCTTCAAATTGTAGCTGACATGAGTTTTAGATCCCTGATATTCAACAATTTATCTTCACAAGTCCATGACCCTATGCATTATCTTCTCCAGGGTATCTATGCTTTTCCTCACTGCAACACGCAGATGCATGCGCTTCTCCTCCTGAAATCCACAGATTTAATCAGAGAACCTCTGTCTGTAGCTTCTTCTCTGTATTCTCGGCTCCTACAAACTTCTTCCTTCACTGGACTACTCTGTCTTTGACTCACTTCTCAGATCTCCAACCTATATTCTCAGAAGTGATTTTTCCAATTGACTCTTCTTTGTGTTTTAATGAGGAGCTCATTATGATATGAAACTGACATGCAAATCATGATGACATGCAACTCACATGCAACTTGTTAACTTTTGTTTAGAGTTACTTTGATATGCAACTTGTTAACTTATGTTTACAACTGCTTTAATTTGACATGCAACATGTTAACTTCATGTTCAAGGATTGACATCAATGACAACCAATCTTTCAACAATTCAATGAAAATTAATCTTTCAACAACTAAACTTTCGAAAATTAATTAATCTTTCAATAATTAATGTTTCAATCAATTAATCTTTCAACACATAATTGATTAATTAAAACAATTTAATTTAATAATTCCTTTAACTAAAGTAAATTCAAGAGTAGAAGGCTTTGGATGATTTCCACATGTCTAGACACATAGACCTGTGCGGAAATACCTTCTCGATTCTACCACTAACATCAACACTCCCTCTTAGAGAGGAAGGTATTATGCACCCCTCCAAGTCTGTCTCTAAAGAATACAAACTTCCCTTTCTCCAAGGGCTTGGTCAGAATATTTGCAACATGCTCATCGATGGAAATATATTGAAGCTTCACTTTCCTTTCTATATCCTATCCCAAATGAAGTGATATATGATCTCAATATGCTTGGACTTGTCATGGAATACTGTATTCTCAGAGATTTTGATACAACTTTGATTATTGCAGTATATCATCGTAGGCTCCAACTCCTGACCAAATAAACCTATAAGAAATTTGAGAATCCAAATGGCTTCACAACTAGCCATACTCATTGCCATATAGTCAGCCTCTATTGAAATGAGTGCTTTCCCATTTTGCATTGGGTCACTTGGGTTTTCACATTTGCAAGGACTCCCTCACATTAGTTAAACATGGTTGTCTCTAGGCACCTCAGTGCCACTAGGATGTTCTTCTTCATTGCTAGATGTGAGGTTGTCGACACCACTGCATGGTTTATGCTAAATAGGATGGTCTTGAGCAACATCTCAATGATATCCAGATGGTTATTTTTCCACTCAATCGACGTGACCCATTTATACAATATTTCTCCATGTAATCCATGACTGAGTGATCATCTTTGCACGAAGACAAATTCACTCGCCAGGGCACCCGACACACACCTCTGAGACAATTTGATACATAAATACACATCATCCATGTCAATATGAAACACTTTCCCCTAGATAGGGAAACATTCTTGATCGGGTTCCCAATACTACACTAAGTTCTATAGAAGGTACTCATGGGAGCCCAACAATGGGCATCAGAAAAATTTCAACAAGCCACAAGCTCATAGAACTGCTAGGGTAGTTGCATATCCCTGAGTAGAAAAGTCATCACCCTCATGGGCCCTCTCTTTACACTCAATAATATTGCATGGATACCTACACACATTTAGGAAACACAAAACAAGAAACCCATTAGAAAAAAAATTGCCTAAAATGAAACCTATGAAAAAAAATCCCCAAAACCCTCTACACACGACCTATTAGCTTGGGCTATCTCTCTTGGTATTCATGGGATGACCTAAGACATAATGCGACTAGTTGTTTTATGACTGCAATTCGTCACACAATGATGTCTAAGAGCTCGCTCAACCATGAGAAGGATAGGCCTATCGACCATAAGCAGATCAAGGCCTCAAGACCGCTAGCAATTTGGGCTTCCAAGACGCCCATTCCCCTAACCAAATCCTTGAAAATGACAAAGGAAATGGCGATGGGATTTCCAGTTCTTACCTGGATCTAAAAACAAGCTAAATGTTTGAGTAAATCCTCCACATCGAACTCTAGACACTCACACTTGGAAGAGGTTTTTTCTCCAAATCTCTCCACACTTTTCTCTTGGAAAATGAAGAATGAGTTCTCACCATGGTAAGTTTCTTTTTATAACTTTTTGGGCAATAAAAAAATCTTTTTTTACCCTGAGACCAAGTAAGTGGGTTTTATTTAAGTTTTCTAGCTCATTGTTATTTTATGCCATTTTTAATTAAATTGACCGTGGTATCTAGTTTTTCACATGATTAACATGATTATGGGGACATTTTATAAATATGGAAACATCCAATGAACTTGAGGTACATGTTTTCTAAACCAGCAAACATAGATAGGTTTTTCCCTGTAATTCCTATTTTGCATTATTAACCATCCATTATGTTGTTACACGACCTTAGGTTTGATCCCATCGAGTTGCAACATTAGCCACTTATTTTTGCACGTCGTAACCTGTTTGGTAGTGACTACCCTTCATGGGTATCCTAGTTAGCACCCAAATTTCCATTTGGTTCCCATGTCGTGATTTCCCGTAGGCCCAAGATCCCTTCTTTAGCCTCGCCATGGTTGGATGATTGAACCTCATTCTTCTCTCTTCGTCTACATTCTGGTCATATCCCATGGGAGTTCTTGAAATTTTTATCTTTTTGCTTAATGTTCACCCATGCATTTTCTACTCGCATCATGGCTCTTGCCACTACACTTTTATTTTCCTTAATCTCTCTTACCACTATTGCAGTAGCCTTGACCATTCACATATTTCATTTTTTGGCCTCCATTTTGCATCCACCTACCCATTGACAGAACAAATGCTAAGAGTGGATCTTACTTGCTTGTACCATTTGCATTCATCTTTCTTAGGTACGTTCCATGAGCTTGGAACATAGGAGCATGCTGCTAAGCCACTCATTTTCTCCATCCGAGTATACTTTTATCTCTTTTTCTGACTCGTAAAAGAACATGAAAAAGACATTATCGAGTACACTTTTATCTCTTTTTAAAACTTGTAAAATGACAAAAAAAAGGTACACATTGAGCATACTTGTGTCATTTTTTCATGCTCATTATACCATGAAGGAGACCGAAAACACAAAAAAATGAAAGAAAAGAGTGGGGTTTTTTTCACCATTGGTCTATTCTCAAAATGGAAGCGTCAGTCGACTCACCCTTGAACATGGCACCTATTTGAGTCCTCATAATACAGTTCGGTTTTAGCTTTCCTAGGAGATGTCCCTGTAATATGAGTCACAAATACTCCTTCGACTGATTACTCTTCACGTGATCATGGAGACTGATTTTATTCCTCCCACATTGTTGCAATATATTCATCCAGCTATTGTGTCTTGCTTCCAAGTCACCATTGTGTCATGCTATATGTTCAAGGGAAGTTTAACCCTGAGTCAACCATCTGTTGTTTTGTTGACTTTCTAAGTCGACCATCCATGTGTTAGTGGTACTTTGTGATACTCTCTCTTCACATCATTTCTCAGTGTATGTTTCATGTCGATTGATGGGGGATACATTAAGGCCCTCCTTCTACAGATATCTTCCTCTATACTTCAACACATTATCTAGGAGAGAGATCTAGAAACCAGATAGTACCTTGGAGCTTGCAGTCATCAGTGGCAGGCCTCCCGTGATCAACAATGGGTTTCCATCATTGACTCTTGATTGATCAATTCTATAAGTGTTCGACTTCAAATCATCTATTAATACTTTCTATATTGTACTAGGTACCTTGGGTTCCATCTTCCTCATCAGTTGGTCCCCTCACATCTATTAACGATATACATCAATGAATGGTAATCAGATGGTTTTTCCCATGTTTGACATCAACTCATCTATTCACATGGTGTAGATTTGTACCATTGGGGTTTGGGATGGATACCTTGGGTTCGGGGCCACATCCTTCATTCACGACACCCCTCCCAAGTTGCGATGGAGTATATCACTTGCATATGAGTAATTTGAAGACTTCGAGGGCACTCTCCTCAGTGATCATTGTTTTCCTGATATCTACATGTTGAATCATAGATCCACATTATATTTGCGTGTGGCTATGATTGTGGTCATGACATAGATCCACAATGTATTGTCTCATGGCTGTGATCTTATTGATGACATGGATCCACCATGTATTCTTTCATGGCCATGCTCTAGAATTTCATATCATGGATCTGTAGTGTATTGTTTGGCAGCCATGATATTTCAAGTTTAAGTATGTTTACCTAGAGATTGGTCTATATATGCTCTCATCCTTGGTGTTTAATTGCAAGACTTCTTTGACTTCAGAATCTCCTTTGCTCTCTCCTCATGTTGCCTCACATGGAAACTATTTTATTGTAATGTGTTTCAACCATCCATTCCTTTCTTGACCTCACACATTTGGGGGCATATGTTATAACCTTAATTTCTAGCCTACATGATAGAAGGGAATCCAACATAAGTAGATATCCCAAACAAATATATTGCTTGATATTTAGGGCCTTTTTGAAGATCATTGTTGGATAAATAGTGGACATCATGCAAATATAGTCGGTGGAAATCATTAGTTCAAAAAGAGACTATTTGTAAAACCTTCTAGATTCGATGAGTTACAAAGAGCTAAGTGATGTGTGAGTTGTATCTTCATGTCATGATCCTAGGAACTCACATCATTTGAGTTTCTATTGGGTTCTAGAAAATATAGAAGATCTCCCAAGCCTATTCCAAGGATATATATATAATGAAGGTTAATCTTAATATTGAGGGGAGAATCATTTTGTAGAGTTATGCCATCCAATTGTAGAGGATCCTTTCCTATTCACAACAACAAAAATTCAGATTGTCTAGCCTGATCAAGAAGTTGGGGAGGAGAAAGGAGAAAGGAGTCAAAGGAGGAAGAATCAACATTCAAGGTACAAATTGATGTAATTTCTTCATGTTAATGAATAAATCATTGGTTTCCCCCCTGAATATGTTTGTATTTCATTTGCAAATATTTGGATCTGATCTTGTGATTGATAGATCCGATTAGATACAAGTAGATCTAGGATTCTAGCGCCAACTAGAGAGGTGGAAAGGAATTGTTTTTCTATTGTGTGCAGGAATGAGATTGCAAATATTGGATCTAGAAATTCAAATCTACATCAACTAGGATATACGAAGGAAAACCTATAGTTCAAGGTATGCTATCTCTACCACTCTTCAAGTTAATTATGAATCCATTTGCTGGAGTCTAGGAAACCCATAGGAATCTAGCCTTATTTCTATATAGGATCAATAGGCATATCCTAGGGAGATATTTCCATCTATATTTTGAGATCCATGTGATATTTAGCCCAAAAATAATTGGCGACTCCATTAGGGAAGGATCTTTTGATTCTTCTCTAGAATCCCTTTCCTAAATAACCTCTATTTTTTGTTTGTGATTCATTTTCTCTTTCCTATATTCTTATGTTGGAGTTGATTCACACACAGCTAGGATTTATTTTTCCTAAGGTTTTTCCTACATTTATTAGTATTTATCCAGTCTCCTAAAGTTTAGGGAGAATATTCATCTAGGATAATATTCTCTTAAGTTTTCACTTTAGTTTGACTAGTTGAGTGGAGTCTAGATGTGACATTGGTTTTGTCACCATGCAACATTGGGATCATCACTAGATAATGTACATTGTCCTTGGGATAATCACCATACTATCACATTACCCATGATTCCCTAATATCCTCCTCACTTCACTATGTTTCAATCAGTTAAATGAAGACTGGTAGACTAGTTAACTCAGCTAGGTGGCAGTTCACTCTCATAACTGCCCGAGAGACTAGACTAGGTGGCAATTCACTCTCATAATTGTTGGTGTGTGTCCAGATCACTCTAGACCACCACTATGGTGCATTAGATTCACCTCTAGTGCACATTGTTTGAGTTATACATAGTATATCATGTGTAAATGATTCATTATTCATTACGATTAATGAGAATTCTTCCATTATTTCTCTCTTGCTTCTTATTTATCAATTTCTCTCTGCAAATGTGTGTGGTATTTTCTATCTAGATATATTCTGTGCAGTTTCAACACATTTACATGGTATCAGAGCCAACAGACTGCTAAGCAAAGCTACACCAAATTATTTTTTATAGGTACCGAAGAATGAAGACAGCGGAAAAATGGAATTCCCAAAAGAATTCATTCTTACACCTTACAAATTATTTGCATGGAATGAGGCTATGGTCATGCATATTTGAATTACAGGATTGTATAGGTTAACCATGAATACAGAGACAGAATGGACATCATCCATAGAAAAATCCAGGTATCTAAATCGAATGGATGAAACATTCAGAACAATTTGCAGTCTCATTTCTCAAGATCTCCTTTTTCACATATCTTCCTGTAAAACCCCCAATTAATCCTCGACCACCATGGAAGGGATATTTGGAAAATAGTATGAGATGAGGGGACACATGCTCGAGGTGGAATTTATCACATTGGATCCAAAAATCTTCGATAATCTCCAAGATTTCTTTACAAAATACAAGGATTTACTATCGCAACTCAAAGCTTGCAGGATTGATAAATCTAAGGAGGAGAAACAAATGGTTCTCACCATTCTCTCCAAACTTGGTCCTAAATTATCCATGTTTGTATCCATATTCCTTTCAATCAATTTTTCCTCTGAATCCACCTGGAAGATGCCTTCTCTTGAGGAATTTATCGAATCCTTGKCACAAGAGMAAACCAAGATCATCAACATGGGAAAAAACAAAKGCCCAAAGGTGCATAAACTTACTGTTCAAGATGGAAGCCATCAATATCATAAATATAAAGATAAATACAAAAGGAAATCTCATGAAAATCCGAAGAAGGAAGGGTACTCAAAACCCTTCACCAATGCCTCTAGATTCAAAGGTGGAAAGGGAAGAAAAGGGGAGAAATGCACATATTTCCATAAAGGATTCCATCCAGAATCCTCATGCATGCATAAACAAATAGATATAATGA
>ML792195.1:3889-35756 GCA_009831015.1 Picea engelmannii
TTGTAGTGAACCCAATAATATGGGTACAGGGAGGGGCTTTCTTTTATGCTTGGTTACCTATGCACCATCATTGCTCTGAATAATACTAACAGTATTTTATACTTTTCAACTTTGAAATGAAATGTTTGAGTGGAATTAAGAGCGTTTAGATGGATAACAGAATCATTGTAATATATGTGAATTTTATTTCAAATTATATGAACTTAATTTCAAATTCTCCACACAAGAATTAATGGGATGGAATGGACAGTTACCGGAAATTGGCAGAGTTATGTTGGTCATTTTATACAGCGATCGATCATGTGCTTATATTCTAATACTTGCATCTTGCATAACCAGGGGACATACATCACTGAACGATACCTCATACTGTATATCGATGGCATTTAAACGATATGGGTATATATGTTAACAATTGCAGGTAAAGAAGGTTGGATTTACTTTGATATGTTCCGATTGGTTCATGATTAGGTGTTGCAAGGATTGGACGAGAAGATCTACCTAGGTAAAGCGAAAACGCAGGTGCAAAGGCCCAGGGCACTGTTTCTATGTGGTTCTGGCGAGTCGTATCTGTCATATAACCAGGAGGACGACGAAGATGTTGAAGCTTTTGATGGTGATTCCCACTGCGAATCATGGGAAGATTCAAGGAACATCATTACAAATTCCATAAATAAAGCGTTGAAGCTGATGGATACAAAAGAGCGACATTTGAACTGCAAAAGCTTGAATTCTGTACGCTATTTTCTCGATGGGAAACTTGGGATTCCTGAGATTTTGTGAGTCTGATCAATCCAGTGATCGAATCCTCTACGCGTATGGAGAACATAGGTGACAAAGAACAAAGGTGATAAAGAACAGAGGTGATAAAGATTCGAAACACATATAACAAAAACTTTGAAACACAGATAAAGATTCGAAACAAAGATAAAGATTCGAAACAAAGATTCCAAATCTAAACTCTTAAAACATAGATTCGAAACTACGATAACAAAAACTACGATAACCAAAAATTAAAAAAAAAGGGTTTTGAAACTTACCTGGCTCCACAACGACGAATCCGGCTCCGACCAACCGTTGTGCTCGCGACCAACCATTGCGCTCGCGACCAACCGCTGCGCTCGCGACAACACCAAACAACAACACGCCCGATGACCTCCAACGACAACACCAATGGCATACACCAAACGACACCACGACACAAATTTGTGCAAAACATTCCACAATCGATGTGTCTGTAATATATAAACAATCTTTCGGCCGAAAGATAGTTCGACCGAACAAATGTTCAGCCGAAAAATAGTTCGGCCGAACTAGTTTTCGGCCGAAAAATAGTTTGGCCGAACAATTGTTTGGCTGAAAACTTATTGCCGGAAAAAAAAAATTCGTCCAACCAAATTTGTACACGCAAATCGAGGGGGCTGTTATTGCACTGTTCGATTTGACGTTTATGTTTTCAGCTGAAAAATAGTTCGGCCGAAAAATATTATTAGTTCGTCCAAAAAAATGTTTTTCGAAATTTTGGAGACCTGATTGTCACGAAAGTGTAACCCACCTTCGTGATTTCACCCTGTAGTCCTCTCTCTTTTCACTTTCACGATAGTTAAGGCACATGGAAAAAAAGGCTTACATCAATGATACCTTCCTTTTAGTTCAGGGAAAGATACCTTCCTTTTAGTTCATGGAAAGATGCGTATTACTGCATTACTTGTTTATACTTGAATTCCATAACCATTTATGGAAAAACTAGTAGATTTGTTTCCATAAAATAAAAAAATAGTCTACATGGTATAATTAACTCCTTAAAAAACATAAGAAAAACTAGTGGATATGTTTCCATAAAAAAAAAACTACATGGGATAATTAATTAATTAAAAAGCATAAGAGCAAGGGTTTCCCATGCCTTTAACTTCTCACTTTCAGCTTGATAGTTTGAAGGGATAAGGACCATTTACACAACAATTCAGTTGAAGTGATAAGGATCATTATTGAGTGTAAATTGTTTTTTGGTTGATTGGGATGTATGGAGTTTATAATGGTTAATTATATTAGTTTTGTAGAAGTAGAATAATTTCCAATAAATAATTTTTTTCAATTGGGATGTAGTATTTTTTTTTGGTACACCTTATTTTCAAAAATTGTTTATCGATTGGGATGTAGTATTTTTATTCTAGTTTTTGGAACATTTTATTTCTAATTTTACTGTGGAATCCTTGAATCCACATGCTTTATAAGTCTTAATCTCATTTTGACAAAAAATTTAGAGGATTAAACATAAAAAAGAGGAATTCCTACTATTATAATCAACACAAGATAATTATAATGGTAAGATCACTTAGAGCTCCACTAGTTCATCAAGAAGGGAAGGGTGGTGATATTTCTCATTAGGGTTTCATTTCTATGAAGGATGTAGTATGTTTCACATGATGAAATGACACTAGGATCTCCACGAGTTGGTATAAAGGGAATGGTGGTGATATTTCTCACGGGGGTTTAATTTCTCTTAAGAGTGTGACCTTATGAACTAATAGGACCATCATAGTTGTTAACTCAAGTCATAAGTGATATTTTCTATGCAATGCAATACATCCTAATTTTTTGTAAGTGGTTAATGCTTGACACTTAAGTACAAGGAAACATCTTGTGCATATAACTTGAGTTGAATTTTGATAGTGCATCCAAAAGGAACAAGGCCAATACAAGTTAAGGTGGTATGATAAAGGATAACAAATGAATCTACTTTTTATTACATCTAAAAATTTTCATAGATTGCAAATCTCAAATTTCATGTGTCAATGAGATGATATCATTGACATTTACATTGATGATTAACACTAACTTCAATATGTGTTAGGTCATATTTTTTCTAAGACATCTATATCAATGGTTCAATAATTAGAAATATAGAACAATCAATTAAGCAATTGATGTATTGAACTATTTTTAGGAACAAAGTCTAGTTTTAGTGCAAGGAATTCAAGTATTTTATTTTCTTGGAACGAACAACCAACTTATAACATGACAGGGCCAAGAAATCTTAGTGCTACTGATGTGTAGGGAGGTCCCACATCGAAAACATGATGGATCTATGATCCGGATTATACTGATAATGAAATAAGATACAAATAAAAATATAGCAGAGAACACATAATTACAATGAAACCCAACTTCTATTAATGAATAATAGAATACTATATAGAACACAAATTGGCTAGAATGGTAGTAGCTTATCTCTGAAGAGAAAGAGATGTCAACTATGCTCATTCACAATAAACATTACATCATAGTCCATTGCATGCTCAAAGCACCTCATTCACCTTGATTATATATGAGAGAGTGAGAGGACAATCATTCCCATGATGCATGTGGGATAAATTGGTCTATGTTTACAAAATGACACAGGCAAGTAAAACACTATGAATTCTGGAGAGGTCACCCATCCCAATACTACTCTATCCCAAGCACACTTAATTGTAGATTTATGATGGGATCCAATGCATTAATGTTATAGGAATTTGCATAAAACCACTAGGAAATCATTAGTAATTACATGATGGTTTTAATTAACAAATTCAAATGGCATTACATTACATTCCCCATCAAAAGAGTGAATATCATGGTTCATCAAAACCATGGTCTTGAAAACTTGATTCATTTGAAAAGGCAGATGGCCACTGAGATCCACCTAGATCAATCTCCTTCAATTCCCATAGTTTGTGGTTGCACCAACAATTTTTCATAATGGAAAACTTCTATTGAGATTCATTAGATTTTAAACATGGCATTGTTTAAGAAAATGTGGAATTTATATTTGAAGGTAAAATTATGGCTATAGAAAGGTTGCCACTCACACTTGCAGGAAGCCTAATGCTTCCACTCCTAACCTCACTCATCCTACAAGGTTGAAACCTAAGCAATTGGATGAAAGAAGAGGAAATGGACCATGTTTCAATCATGACAAGTAGTATAATAATTAGGGGCCTATGTGTGGTGAGAATAAATTACTTTACACAGATTGTGAAGAACAAGGACAATAAGAGTTAAAACCTTCTCAATATATAAAACTAGATGAGACTAATCCAACCATATCCTATCATGCTTTGGTTGGAATTTTCAATCCTCAAACTCTCAACATGGAAGGATATAGAAAGAAAACAAAGGCACAATTTTGATTGATTGTGGAAGGACCCATAATTCAATTAACCACAAATTAGCCAAACTTCTCAATATCTTTATATATCCAACATAATAGTTCCAAGTAATTATTTCAAATGGAGGTAACCTATTTATTCTCTATGGATGTACCATAGTATTAAGGTCATTATAGGGGATTATTTCTTAGACAACCCAATGCTCGCAATCCAAATAAGTGGCATTGATGTGGTCTTATGGTTCCAAGGGTTAAAATCATTGGGAACCATGGCTATGAATTCATAAAAAATTCATAACATTTTTAAGGAAAGAAAGGAAATTGAACTTAGAGCTGGTATGGAAGGGAAACCATGTAAATTAATAATCTCCAACAACATGAAAAAACCATTAAAAAGGGAACACACAATAACAATTGCACAATTTTTCTCAATATATGTTCTAATTTCCAATCCCTTTGTTCCCTTGGATATCCAAAGAGTTATCAACAGTAATTTCAAGGTATTTGCTGAGGTGCCCAAAGGTCTTCCTCTCACTTGAGAGCATGATCACACTATTGAACTCATCCATAGAATCCTTCCTCCTAACAATTGACCTTATTGATATCCCTATTCTTAAAAGAGTGAGATTGAGCATATGGTTCAAGAAATTCTAGAGGTTGGAATAAGTTTACCTATCCAAAGTTCTTTCTCTTCATAGGTGGTGTTTTTTTATAAAACATAATGTTCACAACATGTGTCCAAAATAAAGAGAACTCAACTAGATCACTATTAAAGATAATTTTCCTAGTCCCCACATTAATTTATTGTTATATGAATTGCATAGAGAATTTTTCCTAACTAAGTTGGATCTCAATTTTGAATATTATCAGATCAGAATGAGGGAATAAGAAATCCCCAAAACAACCTTTAGAACACATTAAGGTATTTATGAGTTTCCAGTGATTCCTTTTGGAATTAATAATGCACCTTTCACATTTCAAATCTTAATGAATTCCATTTTCAATCCCTTCCTAAAAAAAATTGTGTATATATTTTTTGATGATATACTAATTTACAACAAAGATTGGGAAGTGCATGTAGTAACTGTTAGAAAGTAACTTAGTTAGGATCTCAATTTTGATAATATTCAAAATTGAGATCCTAACTAAGCTGGATCTCAATTTTGAATATTATCAGATCAGAATGAGGGAATAATAAATCCCCAAAACAAACTTTAGAACACATGAAGGTAATTATGAGTTTCCAGTGATGTGTTTTGGGATTAATAATGCACCTTTCACATTTCAAATCTTAATGAATTCCATTTTCAATCCCTTCCTCAAAAAAATTTGTATATATTTTTTGATGATATACTAATTTACAACAAATCTTGGGAAGTGCATGTAGTAACTGTTAGAAAGTAATAGATGTGCTCGTTTAACCATAGACAATATACCAATATTGTCACCCAACCATAGGCTGAAGCCACCCCCGAGCACCTTAACCTTGACATAGAATGATTCCGGAAGAAAACCAATAGCCAACCAAGGCTAATGCACCAAGAAAGATTGATAAAAAATTCCAACCATAACCAATAGAAAGTCTGAGCCTAAGCCAAGAATACAGATTGCAATGGCTACCGACAGCAACTACTCTCCAGACTTGTTGACTTGCCCAGTTTCTGGAGTGCACACTTCTTCACTGCTGAAATTTCAAGTTGTGTGTACAAAATGAGGTCTAGCTACTTGTATTTATATTGTTTTCTTGAGTTGTCTAGGCCGACTTCTCATTCTGGAGGCTAAATTCTTAATATTTAATATTTCCTTGGGCCAACTTGTCTTGTAGGGTTAAGTTTAATGCTTTAGGGTTTCTTCTTTCTTCCCAAAATATTCTATTCTCATCAGGGCTAGACGTGGAGGTAAATGCCTCCCGTATATACCATAATATCAAAACTCCCTCCTAGATATGGAGGTATTGAAGGAAATTGTCTTGAGCACAAACATACCATTCAATAGGTAGCATCATCATAGTCGTACATACTATCTCATGATTAGATCACGAGCACCATTATCATTGTCATGTGATAGTGTCAACTGCATCATCTCTAGAAGCCATACTCCATCTGAGTAATCAGGCATGATTCTGAATAAGTCACTCACTCCATAGAGTTATACAAGGACCATTCTTGTAATATGGACATACATCCTAGAATAATGACTATCCCAACAGATGCTAAAAGCTACGCCATGGACTACAAAGACCATTCCTATAGGAATGTCAATCTAGGATTATTTTCTAATCAAGTCATAGAGATCTGTCTCAAACTATATGCCTTAGAAAGTATAAAAAAAACTGATACTCTACATGGTAATCAGAACAATGTCATTCAATAGAACACAAATGTGTCTATCCATAGTAGTACACAACTACAATTCAGTGGTACACTACCACACCAAGTAACACGCAACTACTTAATCAGTGACACATAGTCACAACCAGTGGAATACATCCACCATAGTAGCATACATCTATTGTCCAGAGACATACAGTCTCCATAGAAATCATATCATCTGATATCAATCTGTACAGAAAAACAATATCATGATATAAATTGAGTCATCTGAGCCATTCTTCCACTCACATCTATGAGATCTAGAAGAGAATCTTTCCTCAAAAGGCAAAACATCAACCATGAGCTATCTATACAATTATTCTCAAGCATAGAAGAATAACTGTCCTGATTTCTGAGCCTGGACCATTCACCTAACTAGGCCATTCCTCCAACACTAAACAAAGTGAAACCTGGAGAGAATGAGTTTGCCATAGGGAATGCCTATCCCTGATTGTTGAACCTAGAACATTCACCTAACTGGGCCATTCCTCTGGCACTAAACAAAGTGCAACCTAGAGAGAATGAGTCTTCCCTAGGGAATGACTATCTGAACCATTTCCTAAGGAAATGATTATCCTGCACCAACCTCCAAAATGGACCATTCTTCGAAACTTCTCACAACTGTGAACTTCAAAAGAATGACTACCTGGCAAGGTGGACCATTCTACTTTACCACTACTAAGAGTGACTGTCAAGAAGAAATATTTTCCTAGACCATTCCCCCACACTGGCCACAAGGGGAATCATTTTCTATGATACATAAACAATCTATCAAACCATTTTCATTACGAAAATGATCGTCCGATATGGACCATTTTTCGAACAGGAAAATGTCTGTCCGTCAGAAATCTCAAACCACTTTTTGAATTGGAAAGGAACTGCTCATCCTGGACCATTTTTCGAACTGAAAAATGATTGTCGATAAATCAATAACACATCAGTGCTCCCTCCCAACCTCGGATTAATATCTTCCCCTTTTAATAAGGAATTCGTCTCCATGAGCTCCATCTTGTTTCTTGAGTACACAAACGTTTTCATCTTGGACTGAGGATTTATCAAAATATCTACTATCTGCTCATCTATGGAGATATATTGCAGAACCACTTCTCTTTTCTGGACCTCATCATGGAGAATGTAATTCTTGATATCAATGTACTTTGGTTTTTCTGGAACACTAGTTTTCTCTAAAGGCTTCATATATCTCTTGTTCATTACAGTATATCATGGTTGGATTCAACTCTTTTTGTTTCCTACTAGCTCATGACATAATGTCAAGGCTCAAACTAGAACATATCCAAGTGGCACTTCTTCTGTCATCATGAGAGTTTGTAATGGATTAGCAATCCATCATCCTAGACTTCTGAGTAACCATTCTGATACAATATCTATGTTATAGAAATTTTTCACCACGCTTCTGTTGTGCATTGGAAGCTCTGCACCAAGTTGTCTTCTTCCATCTGCATAAAAGAGTCTCTTTCTGGTATACCTCGAAAACCTTGAGGTTTCTCTACATAAGCTTCTTTGTTCAATTACTTTGTTGATGAGAACAATCCTTACATTCATATGATGTAAACTCCAACCCATAGATATTGCAGGAGATATAATGCCTCAGGTAGAGGTATGTCTAGTTATTGGAACAAGCTATCATCATAATCTTCTCCCTCCATCTCTGAGAGCCTTTAGTTCTGGATCTCGCAATGCTTCCATTCATAAGTCTTCAATACACTATTCTTCATCACAACCTCCATTTCCTCTGCTTGATTTCCTCTAGTGGGTTCAGACCAAGATGGTAGTCTTTTGATTCTCGATATAATGACTGGTTGTTCTGGATTTTCTTTCTCTCTTATAATCTTCATGTTCTTCCTCATATTTCTCTTTAGCTCTTGGGTCCATGGATTTTTCTATAGATTCCATGCTATGAATATTCCGAATTCTTTCTTTTCATCATAGGATCATGGATGTGGATGGAAAATCAAGGATACTTTGAGTCTTTTTTTCGAAGAAGACTTCTTCTAAAGTCAAACTGAACACGTGATGCTTTGTATGGATGCTACCATTGATGTGAACATGGATAGATACTTCATAATCCATAATGTATCATATTATTTAGGATTATCTCCCTCCTAATCCTTCCTTCATGCATGAATGCATTCTCTTCTTTTGGACTTATATAATTGGCTCCCTCCATCTAGGAGAGTCCATGCTTCTGTTTGTATCCTTATTTCCTTCTACAAAGTGTCACAAGTCTTTTTCCAATTTCCTTTGGTTGCTGACTTCTTTTTTCTTTTACTTCTTCCATGTTTCTTTAAGTTTGATTCTAATTTTGTCTTATCTTGCAGTTGTTACTTATGTTAATAGCTTCCACAAGAATTGTTACCAAGGATTTTCAATGTACTTCATCTTTTCATGTGTATTGCTTGACTTGTAGTCATCGTGATGGCAATCCTTATATTGTTATTCTTCCATAGGTATTGTTTCTCTTTAACCTTCTTATATTCTAAGAAATATATATGCAAGATATGTATAGAAACTATGTAAACAGGGTATGTACAAGAATAATGAAGAATATTGTTACCTTGTCTTAGAAGAAGAAGTTTGTTTTATCCTGCTTGGACTTCTTTGAGGGTTCCCTTTCTTCGATAACTGATGCTTCATGTGTTTCCTTCCTTTTCTTTAACTTGGGACAATGATTCTTGTAGTGACCATATTTTCGACAGTTGAAGCATTGTATTTTTGACATATCTTTCTCTTGATTTCGTTTCTTCCTTGAGCCAAACTTCTTTTTATTCCTGAAATTATTGAACCTTGTTGTGAAGGCTTGATCATCGTATTTCTTTTAGGGTTTCTCTTTTTCACTAATCCTTGATTATTCTTGTGCACAACAGGTCCAATATTCTTCAAATGTGGGATACTCCTTCCTTGTGTTCATGCTTGCGACAAATGCATCCCATGTCTTGGGAAGACCACTGAGTATTATATTTACCAATTCCTTCTCTGAAATGATTTCTTCAATAGCTTGTAGTTGATCTCTTAACTGTGAGATTCTCACAAGGTATGATGTTATTCTTTCATCATCATTCATTTTCATGTCACAGAGCTCATTCTTCAGACTCATTACTTGTCCAATGTTTCTGACTGAGAAGAGGTTTGTTAGGGAATTGTACATCTTCTTAGATGAGTCAAGATGGGAGATGTAGGGTATCAAGTGATATTTTATAGATTCCACTATGATACTCATGGAATTGATGTCATTGTCTTTGAACTTCTCCATAATTGCAACTTTCTGAGGTTCCTTCTCTTTTCCTTCTTTGAACTGTGGTTCCATGATCTTTCCTTTCACAATATCCAATACTTTATTCTTGGAAAGGATGAGGTCAATCCTTGTATTCCATGCTCTGAAGTTAGAATTCCATTCTAACTTGTTTTTTTACTTCATAGAGTAAGTCATAATTGATTTGACTTGATCAACCCTTGATTTTGACCAAAAAATAAAACTTGACATCTTAGCTTGTTGAGAGTACCAAGAGATGCACTAGGCTAGGGTGCACTAGGCTATCCAGAAATTAGGTCAACAAGAGGGTTATGGTTTCATTGTTGTAGCAAAAACTGGCTGCAAATGCAACTGTAACTGAGCAAATCCTCCCAATGTATCTTCCAGTGGTTAGACTGTTCGAAGATAGTGTGGGCCCATAACCTGTTATAAATAAATAGATGTTCTCGTTTAACCATATACAATATAATAATATTGTCACCCAACCATAGGCCGAAGCCACCCCGAGCACCTTAACCTTGATAGAGAATGATTCTAAAAGCAAACCAATAGCCAACCAAGGCTAATGCACCAAGAAATACTACTCAAAAATTCCAACCATAACCAATAGAAAGTTCAATCCTAAACCAAGAATACAGATTGCAATGGTTGCCGACAACAGTTACTCTCCGGAATTGTGCACTTGCCCAGTTTCTGCAGTGCACACTTCTTCAGTGATGATATTTCGAGCTGTGTGTACAAAATGAGGTCAGGATACTTGTATTTATTCTATTTTTGTAACGTCCCCGACCATCAACCCCATGGTCGAGCCAATGCTACTACGTGGAAAATACTCCTGTAACATATTATGCATTCTAATGAATTTAAAACGCTTAATTACAGTTAAAAATAGAGTTACTGCTAGCATTTCATAATTAAGGGAAATGACAATAATTCATATACACCATGAAATACGTATAATCATTTCAATAATCATAGGTATGCAATTTGATTAATTACAAAATTACAAAACACAGTGACACTTATCTTTGAAACTGTCACACGCCACCAACTGCGTGTAGACCTTCCACGAACCTCCCAGCCTTAGACCGCGCTGCTCATCACTCTCAGTAGTACGTGACCCACGAGCTGGGACTAAGCTCCACTGAGAAAGGAATCCTTGGTTGGGAAGGGTTTAGAGGAAGAAACATAGTAAAAGAGGGAGGATTCTCTCCTAGGAGCCACTTATGCCTACTACTCACAGACTCTCCTTCCCCACATGCTTGTCCCACCCCAGGAGTATACACCTTCACTGTCATGTAGACAGTGTTTCGGCTGCTAACCTCCCTTGCCTTTGGCTTCAACAACAAACCGGACCAGAAATCTCCGAGCTCTTAGGCATCTACAGGGCCCCTTCTAGGAACTCTCTCCTTCCTCTGTGCACTCTCACCCAGAGAGAGTCGCTCACAGGCCTGTCCCCCTGTTTATTCCACTACAACTACCTCTCTCACCTTGAGAGGGTGTTGCCACAGGTCACACACCCACGACATAGAGAATACACAGAAACCTCAGGGTTTCCCAGAAGACAGTAACCCAACCCTTTAGCTCCAATTCAGGTTGGTAGGGTGGACAAACGGATCACATGAGACACAATAGTCACGGATCAGCCCATGGGGTTTACCATGGTTTTTAGATAGAAGGTCACCCTGCTATCCCACGCAGAGGTCACACCTCTCTTCTCGATAGAGGAAAGACAGAATGAGGAGCGAACCCCCTCCTTGGATGACTTATGCAGTTCTTAACTGCATGTGCCTGGGTCGACACATGTTGCCCATGAAGTTTCATGCACTGCATCATCTGGCGTGTGTTTTGGTCACATGTTTCCCCTTCCAGGGATTTAGGATAAAGAAAGACATGTTTCACACATCTTTAGAATAATAATTTAATATTATTCTCAAGGGTTTAAGCCCCCTCATCTTAGCCCCTCTTCCAACCCCTTCGGCCCACCTGTATCCCTCACCCATGTTTTGGAAGCTTATCCCCCCATCAATCTTTCTTCGTGGTCAATCGCACGCAATGAAATTTATATTTTATTAACATTCTGCATGATTACATATACAAAAAAAATCAGGCTCCTAGCTTTTGATACTTAAGCTCTCTGGCCTAATACATACATAACCCTCTCAGCTTATCAAAACTAGGCTCACCAACCTAATAATTTTGAATTACAGTTCATACACAAGATTTACAATTCATAGACATGATTTACAACAGGGCTTAGCCCTGGGGACATTACAATCCCCTCCCCTTAATTTTGCACTGTCCTCAATGCAACTTTACACTGCATCTGCAAGATTTTCAATTTTTTCAAAAAGATGAGGGTATTCTACCTGCATAGCCTCTTCATGTTCCCATGTTTCATCCTCAGGACCATACCAGGTCCACTGGACCTTTACAAGTCCTATGGCTCGATTCCGGAGCTGTTTTTTTTTTCGGTCCAATATGTGCACAATATGCACTTGCAAGACACCTTCTTGTTCCACCTGAATGACATTCCAATTGATTACATGATTAGCATAGGGTATATATTTATTAAGCAATGAAACATGAAACAAATTATGTACAATCATGGATGCAGGTAATGCAATCATATATGAAACTGGCCCAATCCTTTCTAGGATTTCAAATGGCCCACAAAATCTGGCTGCCAACTTGGCACAGTTTCCTAGTTTCAGGGAACTCCTTTTATCTTTCACTTTCAGGAAAACATGATCACCCACTTTGAACTCTCTGTGGGTTCTGTTCTTATCAGCATAACGTTTCTTCCTATCTTGGGCATATTTCAAATTCTGCTTAACTTTTATCATCTGTTCTTCAATTTCCTTGAGCATTCTGGCCCAACTACTGCTCTGTCAGCTGGATTATCCCAACTTACTGGAGTATTTCATTTTCTACCATAAAGAAATTCAAATGGGCTCATCTTCAATGATGCTTGATACCCATTGTTGTAAGCGAATTCTACCAAGTGTAGGTAGTCTTCCCATTTCGATGGTTTGTCCATCACATACATTCTCAGTATGTCTTCTATCACTCCGTTCACCCTCTCTGTCTATCCATCAGAATCAGGATGATTAGTTGTACTAAAGTTCAGATTCATTCTGAATCCTTTTAACAATCCTTTCCATAAATTCGAGGTGAATTTTGGGTCTCTGTCGGACACAATCGTTTTGGGAATTCTGTGCAATCGTGGCACTTCCTTCATGAAAATATCAACAAAATATGATGCCTTGTGAGTAGTTTTTAGTGGAATTAAGTGGGCAGATTTTGTAATCTTGTCCACCACCACCATGATCTAATCATGTAGCATTCTTTTTCTGGGCAATCCCATAATAAAATCTTTTGTCACCACTTCCCACTTCCATTCAGGAATGGGCAAAGGTTGCAACAACCCTGTTGGGTACCTATGCTTAGCTTTAACTTTCTGGCACTCTATACATATAGCGATGTATTCAACGACCTCTCTCTTAATACCTGGCCAAAAGTAATGGCTCTTGTCCGCTGCCATGGTTTTCTGATATCCAGGGTGCCCTGCATAAGGTACATTATGAATCTCCTATATAATTATCTGTTTCAAGTCTTGGACGTTGGGTACAAAAAATTTGTTCTTATGCAACAATATTCCATCTATTCCCAATTTATAAATATCCACCTTCTGTGGCATCGTACCCCACTATAAATTTGCTACCAATTATCTGTATTTCAGATCTGCATTTGCAGCCTCCATAATTCTTCTTTTAATATTAATATTATACATGCTAATGGTTGTAGCATGTAGTTCATTCACCCTCCTGGTGAGTGCATCTGCCACTTTATTCTCCTTCCCTTTGATATGCTTGATATCAAAGTCGTATTCACATAGAAACTCCAGCCACCTACTCTGCCTAGAGTTTAGGGTGGGTTGGTCAAACAATTATCTCAGACCATTGTGGTATGTTCTTAGTTCAAATCTCCTCCCCATGAGGTAATCTCTCCATTTCCTCAGAGTTTGAATGATTGCTGCCAACTCCAAATCATGAGCGGCATAATTCTTCTTGTGTTCCTTTAACTTCCTGGATTCATAACAGATTACGAATCCATTCTGACTAAGGACTCCTCCCAATCCTTCTTTTTATGCATCTGTTCACACCACAAAGTCTTCATTTGTATCTGCAATCCTCAAGATTAGGGCATTGGTTAACAGTTTCTTCAATTGCTGAAATATTTTCTCACAATCCTCTCTCCACTGAAACTTCTTCTCCTTCCTTTGTAAGGAAGTGATACGGTGGGATATCCTCGAGAACCCTTTAATAAACCTTCTATAATAACCAACCAATCCCATGAAGGATCTAACTTCCACCACATTATTTAGCATTGACCATTCTCTAATGGCCTCAATCTTCTCAGGGTCTACAACTATCCCATCCTTCGAGATAATATGCCCCAACTAATGGATTCGCTCCTGATAAAATGATCACTTTCTCAGCTTGGCATACAGTTGATTCCCTCTTAGCACCTGCAACACCATCCTCAGATGTTGCTCATGTTCTTCTTCCAACTTGGAATACACCAAGATGTCATCCAGGAAGACTATGGAAAACTTGTCTAGATAGTCCTTGAATACTCCATTCATCAAGCACATAAAAATAGCGGGTTTGTTTGACAATCCAAACGACACCACTGTGAACTCATAATGACCAAACCTTGTTCTAAAGGCGGTCTTGTTGATGTCTTCATCTTTTATCCTTAATTGGTGATATCCTGATCTTAGATCCATCTTCAAAAAGATCTTTACATCCTTCAACTGATCGAAGAGGTCATCAATCCTTGGTAGAGGATACTTGTTCTTTACCGTTACCTTGTTCAACTACCTGAAATCAATGCACAATCTCAGTGTTCTATCCTTCTTCTTTACGAATAGGACTAGGGTACCCCAAGGCGACACGCTTGGGCGTATGTAGCCCTTCTTCATAAGCTCTTCAAGATACAATTTCAACTCTTTCAGCTCCGACGTACTCATTTGGTATGGAGCCTTTGATACTGGAGTTGCTCCAGGCATCAACTTCATAGAGAAATTGATATCCCTTTTTAGAGGTAGTCCAAGTACTTCTTGGAATACATCTTCGAATTCTTTTAGTACTACATACTCTTCAATACTTGACACCTTGTCCTTAGGTGTTTCCCCTACATGGGTTGCAAATAATTGACAACCCTTTCTGTAGCACTTCTTCAGCTGCATCATTGAGATTTTCCCGATAGCTATATCTCTGGGAATCCCTTGGATGACTCTCTGATTCCCTTATTCATATAAGCAAGTGAATGACTTATTGTGGTAGTCCAAGATGGCATGGTGTTGGTCCAACTAGTCCATCCCAATTAAACAGTCATAAGAACCTAAAGGCAGAATGTTCAGTTCAACCTTTGTGTTCATTCCATTCATGTCCACTGGACATGACTTAACCAATTCTGTAACTCTTCTCTTGGTTCCTGTGGCTAGCTTCACTAACTAAGACTTTTCATGTTTTCTTCTCGACAAATGAAGACTTTCCACCACTCTAGGATCTATATAACTATGGCTAGCCACTGAATCAATTAAAACAATAAAGGTATGGTTGTTGATCATACCTTCCACTTCAATCATGTGCAACTAATGCTCAAATTTATTATGGTCCAGGGATGCATAGATCCTTGGCATCCTACTGCCCATGTCCTCCACTATTTAAACTTGCTGAAAATTGTGGACTGCTCTCGCTTTATCATTTCTGTGGGGGCAATCTCTGTACCTATGGTTTCCATTACAACCCCAACACTCCATAGGTTTCTTCCTTGGAAATTGTCCACCCACTTCTGCTTTTCTAGGCTCTCTAAAAGATGGTTGTCCCAGAGAACTGTTTCTGAAAAAGGTAGGCTTGTTTCCCTTTTGCCTTTGTTCCTTCTTGAACTTCTTCTTGTCTTCCCAAGCCTTATGGAAGGTAGGCTTTTCTCTCTGTTGTTCATATAAACATTTCTCTCTTCTTATTGTTTCTTCTATAGTCTTAGGATCATCGTACTGGATATTTTCACCAATAGAAGGTGGTAATCCACTTAGATACCTCTGAATATTGACAGTCTCCTCCTTGATGAACGAAACATACTTCAGTAATTCCAAAAACTTTCGTTCATATTCATCAATGGTCATGCTACCCAGTTTGAGTTCAAAGAACTCTTTCATCTTTCTATCATAGTATTCTTTTAGTTAGGTATTTCCTCTCGAAACAGCTCCTGAATTCCTTCCAAGTGATATCTTTCTCTCTAATGCACTGCACCTGCACAAGATGATCCCACCACATGGATTCTTTTCCTTTCAATTGATACATCGCAATTCTTCCTTCGGCATGAGAGGAATAATTCTGTAGTTGGAAATATTTCCTCATGCCATGAAACCATGTCTCAACATCTTCTTCCTTCTGGACTTCTCCATCAAATGTGGGAGGCTTAATCTTATTCATTTCTCCTTTAAGTTCATCCACTCCAGATCTCTTGTTGTTTCTGGTAGGAGATGGTCTTGAACTACTATGTGCCACCCTAATGGCATGCTTTGGGGAGTGACAATGATGCCTACTAACACTCCTTGATCTTATTTTCCTCTTAGGGGTCCTGCGACTCTCTGTCTTGCTTGAGTCACTCTCCTTCTCCAACTTCTTTTCTATTATTTCCAGACTCTTCAACATCCTTAAGTTGAATTTGTTATCTCCTCAAATAAATTGGTGGAAATGTTTCCTTTGAGGTGATAGGTTGTGGTCTAAATTTTATTCCTAAATTTTTGTAGGTAGGTTAGAGAGTCTGTGTTCTATAAATGAGCTCAAAAGAAATTTTGGATTTGGTTTGGTCAAGAAAAAGTCAAAATCTCAGGTTTCGGTGGTTTAGGTGAGCCTGAAACGCGCTCATTAACCATCGAAAGCCTTTGTTCCCGGTAGTTAAGAGGTCAAAGAAAAAATGTTGTTAACCACCGAAAATGATTCAACGGGAAAAATGGAAAGCCCGTGCTTTCACATGAGCCAGCTGTCAGTTGGCGCAATGATGGAAACGTAACCACCGAAAGCTCGTCAAGTTGGAAGGTATGCATGTTCTAATTGTGTCTATCCGAAAATTTGAGTTCCTGTTGTCCTTTCAACCGCATTTGTCTTTTCAAAATGAAGACACGGCGGTGACACAAAAATTCATGCATGTTTTTACGAAGCCTCCCTCCATTTCCAGTCACGAGTACACAATCTATCATGATCCCGTTAATCCCTCATTAAATCCTCATTCATTATCAATTTGAATTCCAGAGTTATTGATATAATCATGAGTTCACGATTTCATCAATCAAATGTGTTTCCAGAGATCCTAATCCCATTTCCCATGGTGATTGTCAAGAGCCATTAGAGTCCAGCGATCGCTCTCAAGCCAATTAAGCCAGGTCAATTTATCAGGCAAGTTCAAAACCCATCTTGTTTCAGTCTAAATGAATATACCACCGAAAATCTAAAATTTTGGCATGCTCTCAGTCAATTTGTTGCCTAAAACTTGGTTAGTGTTTGAGATCGGTGATCTGAACTCTGTGTCACCCTGTCTCGTCTGCTCTTCCATGAGTCATACTCTCTGTGATCCTATATCCTAGAATCTTTGTCTCCTTGGACACTCAGTTTTCCCTAATCGTAGGTACAGTCAACATTGACCAATGTAGAAAGCAGGGCCAGTTTTGAGGTCTGAGGTGGATGGGGTTTGGTACTTAGAAGCTCACCCGGAGGTGGCAAAATTCTTCAAACAGGCTGGGGTATTTTCATTTTGTGAAAAATTAACCAACTTTCATCAACAAGTGGACGCGTCTTTTGCCATTTCCTATGATGGGAGGTCTGATAAAATAGGAAAGGAGGATTTTATCATTGATGAAGATGCCATTGCTAAGTATACAGGTTTACCTAGGTCAGGAGACTGTTGGTTCAAGTCTACCATACCTTCAAACATCGAATTTAGGTCATACCTGCTGCCTGTACACAAAGATTTGATCTGGAAAAAGGATATTCCAATGTCTTACTTGTAACCAAAGTGGCATTCCTTATTGAGGGGTGGTACAATAGAGTGATGTTCTATCACTTTAAGCTTTTAAACCACTTTACAGGCAGAGACCCAATCAATCTACCATTTTTCTTGCACAAATCCCTCATGAAAATGTCTAAATAGGTCAAGGCCAAGCCCACTAAGGTGGCAAGTAGATCATCTCATCAAGGACTCATTACTCTTATTGTCAAGGAGTCATTGAAGAAAAGGAAGGTAGATTGGAACTATTTCCTCTTCTGGAACGAATTCTAGACTGATTGGCAACAACAGGAGAAAGGTAAAAGGGTTGCCACTAAGAAGACTATTACTCCCAAAAGCAGTCATAGAAAAAGGAAGGGTATCTCACCACCAAGAGATCCGGTAGAAACATCCCCTGTTAAAAAGAAAAGAATCAAAAGAAAACTACAATTTGAGGGTGAGCAGTCCAAGGACCCTGCTACATGAAATATCCCTTTAAACCTACCCTACAGTGATTAAGAACCAGAACAAGAATTAGCAGAGACATAGGGTAATGTATAGGCTGAACAAGGTGCAAACTATTGTTCCAATTTACCTTCACCAACTCCTCCAGAGGCACACAGTCCACCAGTGGCAGAAGCCTCTTCAAGTAAGCCTAAAATAACTAGATCATGGAAAATCAACAAACTCCTGCAACAAGTCTATGAAATGGAAGTCTTGGAAAGGGTTATTAAAAAAGATAATACAGATCTGACCGACAAAAATGCAGAGCTTTTCAAAATAAACCAAACCCTCAAAGAAAAACATGACAAGATTAAAGACAGGAACAGGGTATTGATCAGGGAGAACATGAAGCTGTATAGACAGCTTAGAATTCTGAGGTTGAAGTTAAAAGAGTTTCAATCACCAGCACAGGAGAAAAATGGATTTGAAACTCTAGCTAACTTAGCTACAACCATGGTAGACACACCAGAGCCTTCCACACAACCAGTAGAAATTCATAGATCTGCACAAACGAGGGCTGCCTCATCCAATAAACCTTGAACATCAAAAAGGGATCCAAGGTAATCAATTTTGCAATTTTGAAGTTTCCTCAAAGATGAATTTTTGGTGGTTTAGGCGAACAGGATGACTATTCATTAACCACTAAAAACAGGGCTTTTGGTAGATAATCCGCTCAGAAGCTTTCCAGGTTAACCACCGAAATCCTGTCACTTCCAGAATGATCAAGTTTTTTCACAGATCGAAGTTTTTTGAGTTGGAAAGGTTTGAAACCTCTTCGAATGGACATTTGATGAATTGTCAAGACAGATCCAATAGCTATTTTTGATAGATTATGGAAAGAGGAGGTGTTTCAAAAGTTTTTGGTATTTTTGACAAAGGCAGAAAATTAGGACGCTTACTCACATCAACAGATTCAAATTTGTATCTCTTGGAGAGTTATCATTCAGCCTTGGAAGGCTATGCTGCACTGCACCATCACTCAACAAGAGATGAAGACCATGAAATCTAGGATTGACCTCATTTGTGGGGATCATTCCACATCTTTTGCAAACTAAATTTTGATTTTCTATCTTTAGCATATTTGATCCATGTTTTCAGGATCTCAAAACTGCATTGTAAAGCTATAAATCTAAAGGTAGAATAGGAACTAAGGGTTCGACTTTGGAGACTTTTTCATATTATGTACTCAAACTTCTCATTTTCATATTGAGTAATACAAGCTTCTTTTGCCATAACTTGTTCATATTTCATCTTCTTATCTATTATGTACTTTCACCTGGATACTATATTCATCCTGTTATGCTTGTTTATGCTCGATAAATGTCATCTTATCATTGCATTCATAAGTTAAAATTTGCAAGTATTTCTGTGATTATTGTAATTGGCCATTCATATATGCTTTATATGTGATTCTGCTGATATAATAGTTATTTCTCCATACATCCCTTTATTTGTAAACTCTCTGAACATTTGTGGTTGAAGGCCTTGTCCATCTAAATGTGTTTATGCATGATTTGAGTGAGAAATTATTCAACCCTTCGACTTGATCCAAACCCACACTCATTATTAAGAAGATAGTTACCAAAAGATTAAGTTACCAGGCATCTCTGACTTACAACCTAGGAGAGTTTCCTGGAGTGATAACAAAATTCACCTTGTTTATCCTGAGTTTTCCTGAGCTTTCTATTATCTGCCCATCAAGTTTGGGCTTCTTTTTGCAATCCTTCAATGATCTTCATCATATGCCTTTCCTTATCCATTTCTTTTCCATGCTCATTGGAGTTCTATCCTTCAACTCCAAAGTTGACATCCTTTCTTTATCTTTCATTCTCTGAACTATAAGAAATCCACTCTTCTTCCATTTCTTTACACACTGAGGAAATTCTTAACGGTTCTAGAACTCACCACTCTTATGAAATTACAATGTGTAGACAACCAAAATTTGTCAGGCTATCATTCCTTAACAAATTTCACACACATAATTCATAAGCCGAATCAGAAACGTTCAATTTTCATGAGTTTTCAGAGCTCTGCACAACTCTATAACTTTCGAGCGATATCTCCCTCTTCCTCAGTCCCCAACCCATGCGATCACGGGTTGTGACCAAATGCTAGTCCACTAGGGTGCTTCACGACTTCGTGTTTTAGGAGGTTTCAAAACTCAACACTACTATCCCTTGAGTTCTGATTACCGAACTCATGAAAATGGGTGGATCAATGGTCCACGTCTACACATAATCAATGGCTGAAATCTGTTATGGCCTCTCTGTCTCGAAGTTTTCAGGACCTCGAGACTTCATGTTTTGGTCCTCGAGGCTCTCATAATCACTTCCCTCTCCAACCCTCAACTTTCTAAATCCCAATTTACTTTACCCTCTAGACCCACATAGAACGGTTGTCACCCACAACCACGGTGGCACATGGCCCGCTCGGGAGGGTCCTCATCACCTTCAGCGAAGTCATCGGGTCCCACCATGCTCACTTTTCTTTTGAACCCACTGGAACATGGTACACACCCATGTGTCTAGGTCCATCTTAGTGACATCATCCTGACTCACTACTTTGACTCCACGAGATTCCGCAATTTCAGCTTCGATAGTTTGTGCGTCTACACATCCCACTTCTTTCGATAGGCAAAATCCAAAATCACGATTTAACGGGAGATCCAATGGTCAGATCCCCTTTTTAGATCTATGGCATAGATCCTTTCCTTGACTTCGGAGTTTTGGGCATCGGGAGTTCGTGCATCAACACATCTCACTTTTCCCGATAGCCAAAATCCTGAAAGGTTCCCAGGATAACTCTCCTGTGCCTTCTCCTGATCTGACAGTCATGTGGTATTTCCCTTCCTCCCAACAAGATCCAACGATTGCAACACTTCATGCGTTTAGATGTACCTCAGTGTCTAGACGTGGACTAGATGGTCTAGATATTTTCTGCACAGTTGATCTAAGGCTAAGGTTTTATTCTACCACTACTTCTCCTAAGCTTTGTGACACGGCCAGGTAACTCCTTGGCGCTAAGGAACTATCTAAGGTTCAAAACTGGTTCCTCCAACACAATTTTTACTCGATACCTTGGGTTCGAAGACCACTTATCTGGCCCATCTAGGTTCAGCATTGAAACCTTGGGCTCTGATACCATATTGTAACGTCCTCGACCATCAACCCCACGGTTGAGCCAATGCTACTACGTGGAAAACACTCATGTAACATATTATGCATTCTAATGAATTTAAAACTCTTAATTACAGTTAAACAAAGAATTATTGCTAGCATTTCATAATTAAGGGAAATAAAAATAATTCATATACACTATGGAATACGTGATAAACATTTCAAGAATCACAAGTATGCAATTTGATTAATTACATAATTACAAAACATAGTGACACTTATCTTTGAAACTGTCACACACCACCAACTGCGTGCATACCTTCCATGAACCTCCCAGCCTTAGACCGCACTGCTCATCATTATCAATAGTAGGTCACCCCTGAGCTGGGACTAAACTCCACCAGGAAAGGAATTCTAGGTTGGGCAGGGTTTACAGGAAGAAACATAGTAATAGAGGGAGGATTCTCTCCTAGGAGCCACTTATGCCTATTTCTCACAGACTCTCCTTCCCCACATGTCTGTCCCACCCTAGGAGTATACACCTTCACTGTCACCTAGACAGTCTTTCGGCTATTAACCTCCCTTGCCTTGGGATTCAACAACAAACCAGACTAGAAATATCTGAGCTTTGAGGCAGCTACAGGGCCCCTTCTAGGAACTCTCTCCTTCCACCATGCACTCTCTCACCCGGAGAGAGTCTCTCACATGCCTATCCCCCTATTTATTCCACTACAACTACCTCTCTCACTTGGAGAGGGTGTTTCACACATGTCACACACCCACGACATAGAGAATACACAGAAACTGTAGGGTTTATCAGAAGATAGTAACCCAACCCTTTAGCTACAACTCGGATTGGTAGGGTGAATAAACGGATCACAGGACAGACAGTAGTCATGGTTCATCCCACGTGGTTTACCACGGTTTATAGATAGACGGTCACTCTTCTATACCATGCAGAGGTCACACCACTCTTCTCAATAGAGGAAAGATAGAATGAGGAGTGAAACCCCTCCATGACTGACTTCTGTAGTTCTTAATTGCATGTGCCTGGGCCAACACATGTCTCCCATGAAGCTGCATGTGCTCCATCAGCTGGCATGCACTTTGGGAACATGTTTCCCCTTCGAGATATTTAGGATAAACAAAGACATGTTTCACACATCTTTAGAATAATAATTTAATATTATTCTCAAGGGTTTAAGCCCCCTCAGCTTAGCCCCTCTTCCAACCCCTTCAGCCCCCCTTTCTACCTCACCCATGTTGTGGAATCTTAGTCCCCCATCACTCTTTCTTTGCGGTTAGTCACACACAGCAACGTTTATATTTTGTTAACATTCTGCATCATTATATATACAAAAAAAATCAGGCTCCTGGCTTTTGATACTTAGGCTCTCCGGCCTAATACATACATAACCCTCTCATCTTATCAAAACTCGACTCACCAGCCTAATAAACTTGAATTACAGTTCATACACAAGATTTACAATTCATAGACATGATTTACAAGAGGGATCGGCCTTGGGGACATTATAGTTTTCCTGAGATTTTTGGGCTGACTGCTCATTCTGGAGACTAAATACTTAATAATAAATATTTCCTTGAGCCGACTTGTCTTATAGGGTTAAGTTTAATGCTTTAGGGTTTATTCTTGCTTCCCAGAATATTCTATTCTCGTTAGGGTTACATGTGGAGGTAAATACCTCCCATAGCTACCATAATATCAAGAGTAACACCATTTCAACATGGTATTACAACAATTGGAAAAGTAATAACTATATGTGAAACCTTCCAAGTGTGCCTTTGGGGTTCATGAAGTAGAATATTTGGGGCATATTGCATCTCATGAGGTAATTGAGGTGGACCCTAAAAAAATAAATCTATGATGGCATGGCCAATTTATGAAATCCTAAATAATATTAGGGGATTCTTAGGATTGATAGGTTATTATTGCAAGTGTTTCAGGAACCTTTGTTGAATAGAAACTCCTTTAAAACATTTACTAAAAAATGACTTTTTTTTACTCAATAAGAAACCCAAGACTTTGTTAAAGTTAAGATGGCCATGTGTAGTGTTGATGTTTTTGCCACACTTGATTTGAGACAAAAATATTTATTGTGGAGGTTAATTCCTTGGGGTATGGAATTGGCAGAGTTTTAAAGCAATAAGGAAGACCCCTTTCCCTTGAAATATTCCAAATTAAAGGAGATGAATTAAACTCATTAAGAAAATTTTGGCCATACTACATGATATTAAGAAATGGTGTATGAAGTACTTCAAGGTAAAACAAATCATCATATTTGAAGTGATTCATAAAACAATGACTATATTCAAAAAAGAAAAAAAAAATGGGTCACAAATATGATGGGTTCTAACCTTGAAATTATCTTAAAAAAGGTAAAGATAATGTGGTGGTGGATGAACTTTCAAGGACATCGAGGCCTTACTTTTTTCTATTTCAATTATACAATTTGATTGTGTAGAAGAAGCAAGGATAGAATGTTAGTAAGGCCAGACTACATGTCAACTCATTCAACAACTATGTCATGATCCTGGTGCATTAGATAAATGTGTGTGAAAGAATGATTCACTTTGGTATATGAATAATATATATTTATGTAAGAAATCGCAACTCAAATAGAAGGTCCTTTTAGAATTGCACACTTCTCCTATATGTGGACACTTAATATTTATGAAAACATATAAGAGATTTAAGAAGAAATTTTCCTAGGAAGGTTTCAAAATTGATGTTCAAATGTTTATGGTGTAGCGTTTGGTTTTCCAATAAAACAAATGGGAGACGATCAAGATTTTATGTCTCTAGAATTGTTATCCATACCAAGTCAACATTCAAAGAGGTCTCAAAGGATTTTATCATAGGTCTATTGAATTCTGAAGGGAAAAAGATCATCATGGTGGTGGTGGATCTACTCACAAAGTATAACAATATTTGGTCACTTTCTCATTCTTTTAAATAAAGCATGGTAGCCACACAATTCATGGAAATAATTCAAAATCCACATGGAAACCCCAAGATTACCGCAAGTGATAAAGATCCCATTTTCACTTGTAACTTATTCATTGATTGGTCTTCTATTTTGGGTACTCAAATGGCTCACATACCCTCTTACTATCCCCAATATAATGGGAAAAATGAGATTATAAACATCTATAATGTTAACCTTGTTGCTTCTCATCTAATAAATAATTGCAATGGGTTAACTTCTTCATAACAGATCCAAATTCAGTAAGAAAAAATGTATTGGTTATATTATAGGATTTAGTATTATGTGTACAATTTTTAGATCGATACAACAAATATTCTGTGTGGGGCATGCTCTACAAGTTCACTCTCTAGAATAAGCCATAATTCAACAAGGTATGCCATTTTTTCTATAACTCCTTTTTTGAGAGGTTCCAAGTAGTGAAATATAGAGGAATTGCATAAATGACACTTAAGAACATTGTGTACCATTTTCAGATCTTTATTCATTATAGGTACATCGTTATGATTATTGCAAGTTAGGGTTTTTGACTAATCCAAAATTAGTCATGTGAGACTAAAGTAAAGTTTGATGAAAATGCTAGTCTCTTGTTGTTAAATTTAAGAAAGGTTTGCAATTATGTGATCATATACACCAAGTCTATAACAAAGTTAAAAATCAGATTTGGATGATGAAATTGATGAGGGATTTTGGTTGAGGTAGATGTTGGGTAAATGGTTGAGACAAGTAGTCTATGAGTTGGCACATACATGAGGTGTATAGTTGATGATGTTGGTACATCTTGATGAGTCATAGTTTATGTGTATTTCATGCATGATTGGTACATATTTGGTGCATGGTTGATGCACTTGTTGATGGTATATGTTGAGGTACAGGTTGGTGCATGGATGATGCACTTTTTTATGGTACAAGTTGGTTATAGGTTGTTTGGTACAGGTTGATGCACTTGTTTATGGTATAGGTTGATTACAGGTTGATTGGTACAAGTTGTTACAGTGGTATATCTCACAGTTATAGTGTGACAATGGTTCCATCGTTCTATTTCTACATCAGTGTGGTTGGATAGGGACAGTACAGGTGGTTGTAGCCACCTTCCCATTGTATTCAGAGAACATAGGGGGTTGCGCCCTCTTTCTAGTTGTAGCCAGAGAATTGGGGAGTTGGAGCTTCCCTCAGGTTGTAGCTTGAGAAACTAGGGGGTTGGAGCCTCCTTCTAGTTGTAGCTGGAAAACAAAGGAAGTTTGTGCTTCCAATGAATGTAATTCTTCAAGACATATAAGAAAAAACATTATGTGGTTTTCTCCCGCTTTGGGTTTCCATGTAAAAACAATGGTGTACTTTGTATGTGTATGATTTTTCATTTGTTCATTGTTTATTTGATCTGCAATTATTGGATGCTAATGCTACATTGATATAACACTTGCATTTTATGGTGAAAAATGATTAAATTTCTCTATTACTGATTCACCCCCCCTCTCAGTAATCCAACACTTTCCTATGTGGAAACTGTGGGAATGTTTTTTCAGTGTAGAGACATGTAATTCCAACATATTTAAATAAAAAAGATATGTCTCTTGGCAGGTAAAACTGCAATGGGGAAGACTACATGCAAGAAATATAAACAATTTCATGAGGTTGTCTAGAAAAAAACATTTCACCTTGTTGGAAACTTGTGTAACCCTTGTTGGTACCCCTTGAGTAGTACCACATCAGACAAAATCTATACACAACCATCATTCCCATGTACTGACAGGTATATCCGGAGTCCCCTATGTCTCCTTAAACCATCTCTAGATCATCCAATCGATCGCCTGACTGTTATAGTGACACCAAGAAAAACACTTGGGAGGATACTATCTAGTACCTGGGTAATAGGGTAGTATGACTAAGATTATGGTTAAGACTCCTTAGTTGCTTCCCTCATATATTGAGTTGAGTACTATTAATTGACCCTACATGTATATCAAAGAGATATAGCACATGGAAAACCCTTTTGATGCAGCCCCTCTTCTCTCCTCGGGGTTGCGCAACCTTTCGATCAAGGATATTCAATTCACTAAGCCAAATCGGCTCTTCGGGCCTCTTCTAAATCCTTAAATCAATTCACACAGGACCCCTTTGGTTACCCACATGAATTATCACCCACATTCCCTTTCTCTGGCGCTTCCTGTAACTCTAATAGCGAGTGATAGCTCCTTTACTAGGTATTTCCTCCTTATAACTATGGGCTATAACCTACGACTAGCCCCCTTCATGAATTCATCCTTTGGCAGTTTCAAGTGCAGCTGAATCTCAATTCCCCGAACTCTGGACTAACGAAATGGCCTAGATAGAAATATACGTCCTGCACTTCTCCAACATCCAACTACTTTGATTCACTTTAGGACTCCATCTTCAGGAGTTTCGAGTGTTCCAACCACCTTTTTCTCCAACTGGTTCATACCCATAGCTATCGATCGAATGTCATGTGCTCACCTCGATCAACGGTCAATATTCGTCCCTTGTTCCCACTTCGAACAACTTCCAGTCAATGATCCTCTACTCCTCTTTCTCCCAGAGTGTTAATCCTCCGAAGTGCACAGTTCCAGATTCCACGATCTGATGAAGTGTTTCCTTCTCATATCGATGACCACAATTGACTCTGGCAACTCAACCTTCGAGAGTTTTGGCTTCACCACTCTTGCTTTCCTCAGAATCACTCTTCTCCCGAAGAACATGGATATCCACCACGTGTCCTTCCTTGATCCAATGGTCCATATCTCTTCATCCTTCATGAATTTGTAACAAATCACTCTTTTCTCCATGCAAATATCTCAGAGCTTGTCTCTTGAACTCTCTGATCTACTACCATGTATCCCCGTCCATACTGATGACCTCGATTTACTTCACAACTTTGGGACTTCAGTGATCCAACTCCTTGAACACTTCCAAACCTCTGAACGCATGAAGTGTCGATGGACTTCGAAGACTATGCTCCATGCAACTCTCCCATATCTCACATTCTAGAAAGATCTTGGCTCCTCCGAATGGATCTTTCTCGTTGATTGGGAAATTTTCAGTGGGCTCCTCCCTACTAAAGAATTTTCGTCTACCATCTCTTCTGATCTTGGTCTTTCTTGAAACTTTTAAATTTCTCATAATGTTTCTTCAATACTTACTCCTTGCACCTCTCAATATGACTTCTTTGACACTTAGTTGAATGTCGACCCTGTGCACACCTTGCAACAGGTTTCTTTCACTTAACCCCTTTGTGGGCGAGTATGCACTCCTTGCAACATTTCTTACACGACTCAATTGTTCCTCCTGAACAATATTACGCTAAGTGTGCTTTTGCCTATGCACACCTTGTGTGGTCCTCTGTGCTCCTTTGCAAATGAAGCTTCACGTTATCTCTCCTGAGCTTCTGAGTCAAATAGACTCTATCAATGCACACCTTGCGGAAACTATGCACTCCTTTCATATAAATCTTCACATTATCTCTCATGATCTTCTGAGTCAAACTAGACCTTGTCAATGCACACCTTGTGGACACTATGCACTCCTTGCAAATAGAGCTTCATTTTATCTCTCATGAGCTTCTGAGTCAAACTAGACTCTGTCAACACACACCTTGCAGACACTATGAACTTTTTACATGAGATCATAGAAGAGAAACAATTGAAACTTATCTAATCCTCAAAGATTCATACATTCATCCATGTAAAGCATTCATAACATAAGAACAAGTAATAATAAAGAATTTCAATTAAACAGAAAGCCTACCATTCATTCAGATAGACAAAGAAACAACAATAGCAAACATTTTGGATCAATGTTGCTCTGTTATATTCATTCAAATGATATGTACATGGGTTCATACGACTTTGATAAGCTTCAACAACCTCGACAATAAAAACTTCAATAACTTTCAGTATCTTTCAACATCCTTCTTTGGGAATACAATACATATATTTATACAAGAAGGTCTCCTAGAGCCTTTCCTTATGACTACCTTAGTGATATCTAATCAAAGTAAATGATTTCAACTACTAAGACTTATTACAATAAATGATTGGTACAAACAGATAAGAGGGAATTCTTCACACCTGTACTAATATTAATTACATTAAAGAAAATACAATCTCCATTGACCTCACGCGATGGTTCAGTCCCTTATCATTTAAGAACTTCTTTAATTACAATATTTTCAATATATTTATGTGACATGCCATCTTTAAAATTCAAAATTAATTCAAAATGTGCACTAGGGTGTTGAGTTGTCCTCCATTAGCATGTTGGTGATGATGCTCTTGCATCAGACTCCTCTAGACAAAAATTCATGGACTCCTGTCCATGAGCTCCTGCACTGACTTTCCATGCTTCTGAATATCTACTTCATTTATCCAACTGGCATCTTCTATTGGGTGTCCTTTCCACTTTACCAAATACTTAAACATATGTCTTCCTCCTAGTCTTCTTACCAATCCTTTGATCTATGATCTCCTCCATCTATGACATTTCTGCTATAGGCATCTGCTTCTCCCACTGGATCTCTTTCTTATCTTTTGATCCTTTTGTGTCCTCTTCCCTGTAAGGGTACATGTCTGAAATATTGAATATGAGCAATATGCCCACATCCTTTGGTAGCTCTATCTCATAAGAATTTTCATCAAATTTTTTTAGGATCTTGTATGGTCCTATCTTCTTGAATTTCAATTTGTTATATGTTCCCCTTGGGAACCTTTCCTTCATGAGATGTTCCAGAACTTGATCTCCCACTACAAATTGAAGGTATCTCCTATGTTGATCAACTCTATGCTTGTATTCTTTGTTGTTGTTCTGCAAATGTTCTTTCATCTAATTATGAAGCTTCTACATTTTTGCAGCGAAGTCTTCTGCTCCAGTGATTTTAAATTCATTCTGCTCCAAATCTATCAACTTTGATACTCCTCTTGCATTCATCCCATATACTATCTGGAATGGAATCTTTCCTATACTCAAGTCTGGTGAGTCATTGTATGCAAACTCTACTTGTGATAGAATCTGATCCCACTGGCTACGATGTTTAGTGACCAGACTCCTCAACAATTTTCCTAAACTTCGATTTACCACCTCAGTATGTCCATCTGTTTGAGGGTGATATGTTGAACTAAAGGAAAGTTTCATCCCCATTTTCTTACATAATTTCCTCCAAAAATGACCAACAAATTTAGTGTCTCTATCTAAGACAATACTCTTGGGCAACCCATGAAGTCTCACAACTTCCTTGAAAAAAAAATTGCAATGTGTGTTGCATCATTATCTTTCTGGCATGGGATAAAGTGTTCCATCTTTGAGAACCTATCAACTACAACAAATATGGAATCGCTTGCCCTTTGTGTTCTTGGAAATCCCAACACAAAATCCATTCTTATTGCATCCCAAGGCCTATCTAGAATAGGCAATGGATGATATAACCAATGTTTTGTCGCTTTCCTTTTGCATACTGGAAAATCTTACATCTGTTTACAAACTTATTCACTTATTCCCTCATACCTTCCCAATAGTATGAGTTGTTCAATTGCGCAAATTTCTTGTCATGGCCAAAAGGTCTTGCTAGACCTCCACTATTTTTTTTCTTCAACAAATTATCTCTCATTGAGCACTTTGGTATGCACAACTAGCTACCTTTAAAAAAAAATCCATCTTGAATCAGATACTCGGTCCACTCACTTATGTCTCTAAGAACAATATTTTCACATGCTTCATACACCTCTTTAAAATATGGATCATCACAATAAATCTCCTTAAGGTGTTCGAACCCTAAGGTTTTCACTCGAAATTCCTGCAGAATCAGACATCTCTTGCACAATGCATCAACAACTAATTTGTTAGCATTACCAGAAACATGTTTGATAACAAAAGTGAAATTTTTCATAAACTCTATCCACTTAGCATGTCTTTGATTTAACTTCTCATCTCTGGTTATGAATTGTAAAGCTTGATTATCGCTATACAAAACAAATTCTTTTGGAACAAGGTAGTGCCTCCATTTCTTTAAGGCTTGAATTACTGCATAATTTTTTTATCATATGTGGAGTACTTCTGTTGTAGGAAAATCTCCCCGCGGACATGTAGATTGCCTCAAAGAGATAGACCCTAAACTCTAAGACAAAAAGTGCTTAACGTGGACACTGAATTCCTTTCAAATCTATACAAACTAATGCATGAGGAGGAAGGAGAACAAAAGTACCTTTTTATCGACATTTGTCCCTGCACGCTCCGAGTTGAGCTCCAATATTTCACTCCTTGACGAGCTCTGTAGACAAGCAAAGTACAACCACTTCCTACTCTATTGATATTAGCTTGAAAATAGATCTATCTATCAACGATAAGTTCATGTAAGATCAGACACAAACTAGAAAGAAACAGACCAAGCGTGTCATATTAATGAGAATAACAACAACAGTACTTACAATCATAGATGTGAATGCGACAGCTTCGTCAAGTCCCCTTTGTCTAACCCTTGCTCGAAAGATCCACGACTTGGATGATAGCAGCTTCACTAATCACTCTCCTTTGGATGACTGTGTGTTTCCTATGAGATCATAGGTTTCATGCTAGAAATTCTTCCCCCTTTTCACCATCATAGAGCCTGCTTATATAGGTTAAGAGAGGCTTAACCTCTTGAGGTATCTTTAGGGTAGGTTGAGGAATTTTCTCCCTAGATCAGGGATCTTCTGATTGAACCAAGAATTCGAATGCAACTGCCTTCCAAAACTTGAAATATCCTCCCCTTATTCTCCTCAACGGGCCAATTGTTTGGTCCAATATACTGCTCTAGATTAGGCTTAATTTATTGTCAACCAAGGTAGGTATTCTTAGAGGCACTTGTCTAATGTATATAGACCTAGAAGGATCTAAATTCCTAGATGAAGGTTTACTGTAGCAGGTCCCAACACTCTTTTTACAAGAGCTTGATATTTGGTTCCTTCACACTTAAACAACTCTGAAATTTAAACAAATCTACCTACTAAAACAGAGTGCTTATGTTTGCCTGAGATTCTAATCCCTTTACAATGACTCAACTCACAAAAGCTCTTCCAAATCAGCACATTTAAATCAAATGCATTAAAACTTTAAACACTCCTTTAATTAAATCTGATCTAACATCCTAGAGTGCTCACAATTGTCTGAGATTTCAATCCTTTTACAAGGTTCCAGTTCACAAAATCTCTTCCAAATCAACACATTTAAATCAAATGCATTAAAATAGAGACCACAGAGATAATATTGAATTCAATACACAATTAAACCCTCTTACAAGGACTGTTCATTAATCTAGTAATTGAATCCTTCAATTATAACCATGAGCCATGAAATAGAAATGATAACTGGAATTATAAACACAACTTTAATTGAAATCTATGAACTCA
>ML792195.1:42209-87896 GCA_009831015.1 Picea engelmannii
CCCAATAAATGCATCAGCAGTTGCCAACCATGGCCTGCCAAGTATGATAGGATGTCCTCCTAAATTGGATTTTGGCTGAAGTACTATAAAGTCAACTGGATACTCCCAAGAGTCCAGTGAAACAATTATGTCTTCCAAGATCCATTCAGGAATGATTTTGGATCGATCAGCTAGTTCGAGAACAATTGGTGTGAATTGCAAATTTGTGAGTTGCAGTGTTTTCATTGTTTCAAGTGTCATCACATTTATGGCAGCCCCAAGGTTGATCAAAGTATTTGGAATAGGTATGTTATTGATGATTGTTGTAAATCTAGGGATACCAGGGTCAACATACTTTTCCATTGAAATAGTGTTTGTCATAAGACTAGCTAAATTCTGAATGACATGAATAGTTTGTGAATCAAATATTTTCTTTGTAGGCTTCTTAAGACAAAGTTGTTTGATTGCTTTAGTGTAGATTAGAATGTCTTTTATGGCTTGAAGTAATGGAATTTTTATATAGACATTTTTTAATTCATCTAAAACATCAAACTGAGGCAAGGGCATGGGGAGTTTAGCTTAGGTCAATCTATCGGGAAAAGGTGGTGGATGCACTGTTTGCATTTGTTTGTTTTGGATTTCATCGGCTTGTTTGTTTTGATTTAAAGTTTTATCTTCATTCTCTTTGTTTTCTTTTTGTTCTGAAACTGCTAGAGGTTCCTTTTGAAGAATTCTACCAAACCTAAGCTCAATGTTCTGCAAAGGTAGAATAGGGTAAGATGTTCCCTCATCTACACTATATGTTGGTCTGTCTGCTCTATTATTTGGGTTGGCTAGTGGTTGAGCAGGTATCTGAGTAGGTCTAGGAGGCTGGTTAGATGATAATTTTAGTTGTGGTGGATTTATTGGTGGAGGAGCAGATAATGTTTGTTGAGTATGTTGAGGTTGATGGACAACTTGTTGTTGAGGATATTGCTGATATGTTTGAGGATACTGTTGATATGGTTGAGGGTATTGCTGATATGGTTGAGGATGTTGCTGGTATGGTTGAGGGTATTGTTGATATGGTCTCCATTGTTGTTGTGGGTAAGATTGTTGTTTCTGATTGGACCAATTCTTCCAAGGCATAGGAACATTCCAAGAATCATGTGTAGGAAATTGTAAATTTGGATTTTGAAACATACCTGGAGGTCTTGTTTGCCATGGTCTTCTCGCTCCCATGAGATACACGTTCTCCATTTCTGCATTAGCTTCCAAATTGAAATTCTGCAAAATCTTGATTTTAGAGCAATGAGAAATATCATGATTTTCTGTGCAAAAGGCACAAACCTGAACATTTTGAACATTTTTTAAAGGACAGCCCCTCAAAGCATGTTTCGTCCGACACTTTGGACAAAAGATAGCCATTAATCGGTCTTCTTATTCTTTTCTTTTCTTTGCTTTTAAAGTGTCTATTTGGGTTCCCAAGGTGCTTAGTAGGTCTATTTTGAATTATTCTAATAAGTTTCCTATTTCAGCCCTTGTAACACTTGCTGTAGCAGATTTAGTAGCCTTAGACGATGTGGTTCTTTTTCCATTCCTAGCTTTGCTTCTAGAATACTTTTCACATAAATCTGAAATCTCATCAAAAGGTAAAGTAGAGATATCACCTTTACCCATCAGGTTAAGATCATCTAAGTATTTTTCTCGGATGCCTTTCAAAAATATTGTTCGAATAAGATCAGTAGCCATGGTTCTGTGTTTTGATTTTTGCAAATTGTACACAAATCTTTCCAAGTATTCTTCTAGGTTTTCATCCTCTTGTTGATTCATTCTAAAAATGTCATCTTTGGAATCTTTTGATCTACAATAAGGTTGATACTTTTTCAAAAAGATTTTTCTCATACCATCCCAATCAATTATTGCATGTTCACCAAGTCCCATAAACCACCTAAGTGCTGATGCTTTTAGTGTTGCAGGAAAGAGTCTCGGTCTATGTGCATCATCTGTATAACCATATGTTCGGCATACTATATCAAATTCGAACAGAAATGAGTCAGGGTATTCTGAAGCCATGCCATAAAAGTTTGGTAGTACAGATGGAGGTATATTTTTCATTTTAATCTCCTCATAATTATTTTCTCCTGGTTCTTGAATAGGGAATTTAAATGTTGACTCTTCCTCTTCTCCTGGTTGTGGGTTTTGACTTTGATCTTGTCTTTGTTTTTGTTCAGCTTCTCTTTGTCTTCTTCATTCCTCATATTCTTTAAGTTGTTTCAGAGTAGGTCCTCTTGTTGATCCTCCTCTTTCCTCAGTCATTTTGATAAGTTGTTTGTTTGATTCAATGTCTTGTTCAATGTCACTTGTTTCAAAGAGAGGTCGTTCTTCTCCTTCTGGAGATCTTTCAAAATTAATAGGTTCAAGGAGAGGTTGTTGGGTTGTTTTGATACTCTCTTTTGCTATAGAAGATTCAGGGAATTGTTTCCTCTTTGCTTCATATGCTAATAGAATTTGTCTTTCAATGAGAGTAAGTCTCTGCCCTGATTTTTGTTTATCCTCTAATTCTTCTACAGTGACTTTTCCAGTTGGTGTTGTATGTTCAATCCTCTCTAAAGTTTATGTTCCTATAGGTGGGTTAGTTTTTTGATGGGGGGTTCTTATGAATCTTCCTTTTTCATCCCTAGATCTAGACATAAGGAATCATGACTGCTAAAATACAGAATTGAAACTAAGTCTATATTTTTGTTTGTTTTTTTTTTATATTGTTTTTGTTTGTTTGTTTTTTATTGTTTTTGTTTGTTTTCATTTTTTTTAAAAATCCTCTAGTTGCACCTCCCCGGCAACGGCGCCAAAATGTTTTGTCCAATCTACTACTCTATATTAGGATTAATTTATTGTCAACCAAGGTAGGTATTCTTAGAGGCACTTTTCTAATGTATATAGACCTAGAAGGATCTAAATTCCTGGATGAAGGTTTACTGTAGCATGTCCCAACACTCTTTTTACAAGAGTTTGATATTTGGTTCCTTCACACTTAAACACCTCTGAAATTTAAACAAATCTACCTACTAAAACAGAGTGCTTATGTTTGCCTGAGATTCTAATCCCTTTACAAGGACTCAACTCACAGAAGCTCTTCCAAATCAGCACATTTAAATCAAATGCATTAAAACTTTAAACACTCCTTTAATTAAATCTGATCTAACATCCTAGAGTGCTCACAATTGTCTGAGATTTCAATCCTTTTACAAGGTTCCAGTTCACAAAATCTCTTCCAAATCAGCACATTTAAATCAAATGCATTAAAACAGAGACCACAAAGATAATCTTGAATTCAATACACAATTAAACCCTCTTACAAGGACTTTTCATTAATCTAGTAATTGAATCCTTCAATTATAACCATGAGCCATGAAATAGAAATGATAACTGGAATTATAAACACAACTTTAATTGAAATCTATGAACTCACAGCATGAAGATTTAAATAAAAATGCTAATTCAGATCTGAACATATGAATCTAATGGAATCGTGAAGAAAAGTGTACCAACATAACATGGGGGCCCTTCCATGCTTGCAAGAACACTTGGAAAAACTTCAGATGATGAAAAAGCAAAATCATAACACCATGAATGATAAAATTTATGTCTCTAATTAAAATCTGGAAATGAGTTACATCAAAATAGAATTCTGAAGCTCGTACACAGTCTCCTGTCTTTTCTTTGCATCACCAACATACATTCTTCACCCTATTTACATGTTTCTACTACTTATTTATATAAAAATTACAAAAGGAGGCTATTTTCATTCCATAAAAACCTAACTGATCTCCAAATCAGGTCGAATCAGTTTGAATCCCTAAACATAAGAAAAATATCAAGCCTACTCATTTATGATTCAGATTTTTCTGCTAGACTGGTTGGGTTTCACTAGCATTGACCAGATATTTAGGAAGATTTTTCACCATCTGTGTACAACCCATGTCCTTCATTTGGGTCTACCTATTATGCCACATGTCAGATCACAAAGCATTTACAGAAAGTTACCACATCTGTAATTTTTTTGAAAATTTCAATTTTTAACACGAAAATTTCAATTTTTAACACAAAAATTCCATAAATCGATTTTAATGTAGAAATAACAATCATGATACTATATTAATCAATTTAAATAAAATATGAGGGATTTATGGAGGTTTAGTGAAGAAAATGGTGGATAATGATGGGATTTTAGGACAAAAGATAGGCCAAAGAATGAAACCAACACCAACCACTGCCCAGATTAGACAGCGCTCCCTCAAAAGGGGCATCAGGGCGCTATAGCGCTCCTTAGGAGGCTCAATGGGAGTGCCAGTGCTCTAAGGATGGATAACACTCCTTCAGAGGGGCAGTTTATCATTATAACGCTTCCTAAGCCCTTATAGGGGAGCGCCAGTGCTCCTAAGGCTTATGTAGAGAAGCGCTCTCCTTCAAAACCCTTGTTTAAGAGCTCCTTTCAGGTGGCAAGAGTTCCTTGAATTCAGTTAATCATTCTCCCTCCTTCAAATCAATTGTCTGAGATATTCTAAGTGTATTCTTGGTGTCGTCATCATGGAAGTATGCTTTGTTTGATGTTTGTGACACTTGTGAATGACATGCGACACTTGCGACAGTTTGAGAGGAACATGCGACACTTAAACACTTATCGAAGCGAGCATATTGAGGTGTAACAGATTGCCCCCCAAAGTATGAAGTTGGAAGATGCGAACTGATAAATGAAATTCTTTGTATATGTTCAAGCAAGGGTATAGACTTGGAGAAACTAACGGAAGCTGCACAAAAACATCCAACAAATATCATGACATATTTCAAAACCCAAGGCAGTCATACCTATGCTTGGGTGATCAAGACTTGGAAGATCTGGCCACCATAAAATACACTGTGAATCCATAATTGTATTGATGAAAAGGTATAGCCACTGAGGATACAATGTGGATCTATACTCTGATGACCTGGACTGATCGTAGCCATGAAGAATACACAGTGGATCTACGAGATGACAAGACATAGCCACGACCAATACAAAGTGGATCTATGTAATAGTGTATGCATCATTTGTCCAAGAGAAACTCCTTCACAGCCTGGGCAAAGAATATATCAAGGTGATTACTCAACCCAGGGTCTTCGTATCGATCCCAATGTGGTACGATTCTAACCATGTGAATAGATGTCCTGATGTCGAACATGGCAGAAACCACTTGATTACTGGTCAATGGTGTAAACTATTAACAAGTGCGAGGGAGATCACCATTAATGCCAATGATTCCCAAGGTACCCTAGTACATTCCAACGAATTTGAATGGATGAGCTGGAGTCACATCCGTGGAATCATCTGATCAGAGGTCAATGATGTAAACCTACTGTCGAATGTGAGGAGGCCTGCCATTGAGGCATGCAGGTCCCAAAGTACTAATTGGTTTCTAAGTCTGATTCCTGGATAATGTGTTGAAGTCGATAGGGATAGACTCGTCGAAGGAGGGATTTGATGTATCCCCCATCAATGACACGAAATGAACATAGAGATGAAATTGACAAATCAAATGGATATGGATTGACACGGGTTTTGAGGCAAGATATTTGGGATGGCTGACTCTTGAGGCAGATACTTCCCTTGAACACTGAGGCACAACAACAAAACATGACATGGACCAAAACTTGATGATGCAGTGGATGTTGTGACTTGCGTCGGATGATCCAAAGGAGTGAAAGAGACTCAAAGGATTGGCTCAGTGCAGAGGTTCAGTGGGTTATAATGCGTGCATATGAAAAAGTGTCGTGTTCAAGGGCGACTCTAAGAATTGCTTGGTAATTTTCTCAAGAGACTGCTTGTCTTGCTTCTTTCAAATTTTCCCCCATCCAAATAGACAAGTACCTCTTTTTGATTTAATGATCTCGAGGAGGATAACACATGCTTGATATAACTCACCTTTAGTAAGTTCCTCTTCCTTTGAAGTAAGGGTTCAATCCTGTATGGGCCTGTCGATGTGTTCTTTAGAGAGTCCAAAGATAGAAAACTCAAAGGTTTTTTATGATTATAGAGTTTGGAAAAACACTTAAAAGAGAACTCTCTCAGTTCCTTTTTCGTACAGTAGTCTAACGAGACCGAAAAAGAGATAAACTATCACTCGAAAGACGCCCTTTCGAACCTTTTAACGAGTGTGACAATCTTTTCATATTTAGAGAGTCTGAAAAGAGTTTAAAGATGACTCCAGGGGGGTTCCTTTTTCGTGTGTCCGTACGGGTCCGAAAAAGAGATAAAAGTCTACCCGGTGCGTTCTCATATTTTCGAGCTTGATAACGAACCAAGACTATGCTCATAAGTGTGACAAGGTAAATAATCGATCAGAACTGCCAGGAAACCTGCGATGTCAAAACTACAATCCATAGGTTTAGTGAAGCCATCATATTGTTAGAGAAACCCATAAATGACTATACCTTATAAAAAATGGAAATTTATAAATAGTAATACAATGAAAATTCCATTTACCATTTCATTTTGCACAAGGATTTGTAGCAGTGGAGATTCTCATTTTGGAGGTGGATCTCGTTTTGCTTGATACTAGAGTTACGGTTGACCATTTCTCTCGCCATTTGGACCAGGTAGATGTTCATCTCCACTTATTTCAATCACATGGTTTAATATTCATTTTCATAGCAGCATTTAATTTAAAAGATGAAGCCCTAAGTCGCCCCAAAAAGATCAAATCAACCTCTTTTCAAAGGTGATGGGAGTAAGATATTCTTTGTGATTTTTTTTTTAGAAAGCGATGGCCATGATGCCAACGCCTTAATACCTAAGTGGATGGGTGGTTTTTGTCAAAGAACCCATGAGAAATTCCTACATGTGCCCACGCAGCCATAATAGAAATCGTTTTTATTTAAAAACATTTCAATTGTGGTGTGATGGATATCGAATGGCTATGAGAGGGCATGATGATTGTAAAAGAGGGCGTGGTCTCTTTAAATAATGTGGGCATTAGATTTCATGTTTTTAGATTGCTTTTGAAAATTACCAAAATTGCCAAAACGTTGAAATAATGAAATTCTTTATTTTTTTGTTTTGTAGGTGATTTCAGCGATCATAATCGAGTGGAAAGAACGAGAGCATGAGATTGATTACTTGGATTCCTTGTGGAGTCCTCACACGCGGGCCACATTGAGAGGTTGTGGCTTACTAAAATTCTTCAAATTGCAAAAAATGAAGAAGGAGATTTTGTTGCTCGAACACATGATCGGCTTATGGGATGTCGCGGAGCAAGGATTCCGAATTGGCACACAGCTTCTAACCATCGAGTTGGAAGACGTGTATTTCCTGACTGACCTCTCGAAAAGGGGGGTTCCCATATCTTTTTCTGGGCAGAGGGCGCTACCTGAGAAAGTGAATGTGTATCTGGCACGTCATTGTGTCCCAGGAGAAAGACTGGTAGGGGGTAGAATCCCTATCAAGGATATCCAAGAGCTACCCCTCCAGTCCATTTTGTTTTCCATCACAAGAGTGACAGGAAGTACTAGTGCACATATGGCGTCAAGATCACAGGTGGCTTATGGTGTACAGTGTTTGGAACCAACACTGTTCAACTGGAGTGCAGGGTTCCTTCGGAATGTGAAGGAACAGGTTTCACGGTGCAGGGTGGGACATAAACAGTTCGGTTACAACTCTTTTCTGGTCTCATTTTTCTTAGAGCACATCCCCCAGATGCAGCCTCAGATAGCACTGGTAGTGAAACCAGTGGACGAACCACGGATGGAGAGGTGGACTAGTCTGTCTCCGAGGCTAGTAGCGGAGTCAGAGTTTCGTTTCACCGGTGATTTCTTTGCTTGGCTGAGACGACAGTATCTCTGGATAGAAGACTTCCCATATGCTGAGGTGGATTTCCACGGGAGTATGTATTTGATTCTACCCACGGGGGAAGATTGGGATGCGTCAGGTAAGAGACTGAGCAACACCTTGCCTAGTTTTTTTTTTTAAGTTTTTAATGTATATGAATTTTTTTGGGTATATAGAAGAGTTTTTAAAAGATGTGTTGTTTTCAACATGCATACAAGGGAGCAGTGCACCCGACCAATATACCGATACCAGGACGTCGTGGGGGTGCTCCGGTTGTAGCAGATCCAGGAGTACCGGTGATAGGTCTCCGGGAGGTTGAAAGAAACCTCCAAGGCCTCACGATGGGCATTCCTCCTCTACGGAGGGGAGAAGTGCCTTTACATCTACAGAGGCACACTGTGGGAGTGCTAAAGAATGTCAATTCCCTACTGAGATGCATAGTGCGCGTAGTGATATGTTACTCGCAGCACAATGTAGTGCAGAGAGATTAGAGTCTCTCTGGTGGTCGTATTTTTTGTATGCCTTGTCAGGCGATGTTGTATGGGTTTAAAGACCCAACATTTTTCTCTTCTACATACTTTTTGATGTAATCAAAACATTCCAGTCACGCTATATATATATATACAGTTCCAAGTTTTTACAGTGCCAAATGATTTGTACATGATGATGTCTGTGATGTGTTTTAATTTACATGTGATGTACAATTTTGCTTTCCTTAAATCTTATATATGGGCGAGATATCGATCCATGATGTAATTAGCTAACAAATCCGAAACACTATTGAGTTCTCTTGGAATGTGTCTATATTCAATGTAATCAAACATTCATTCAAGACGATGAAATTGCAGGTGGAGACGTAGTAGGATAGGATTACAGATAGCGTATATACAGTTGAGTTGATAGACCACGAGTTGGGAGTCTAAGTAAACAATGATACAAAAGATACCTAGGGAGGAGGCTTGGGTCAACAGTCTGATGACAGCATGATATTCTGCCATATTATTGGTTTCTAGTCCTAAGCAAATACCTCTTGAACTCACCACCTCGTCAAATTGGTAAATGAACCATGCTGCCAAAGCAATGTTCCGGGTATTTCGACTAGCGCCATCCGCAAATCCGAAAAAGATAGGAAAGGAAGACATCATCTGTGCATGAAAACACAAGCACAGTCACGAGTGGAAAAGGTAAAGACTCGAGCATGCGAAAGAAATAGACACACCAAACTAAAATAAAATAATGTACAAAGTACACATGCTGGGTAATCTAGGCATAGTACTTTTTAAGGTAAATCCCGTTCTGGGGCTCTCCTGGAGAAATTCCATCATAATCTACTAATTCCTAGGTGCCTCTGTGTAGAGCACGTTTCACGATGTACGGACCGTGCCACATAGGTTCTAATTTACCTGTCCCCAATTTTTCATGAGCTTGGTCATAGATGAGGATTAAGTCTCCTTCTGCAAAAGTCCGAGGATGGACGGATTTGTCGTACTGACTCTTAATTTATTTATGATGTGCCTCATTAATGAGAGCAGCATCACGATGTGTTTCGTCTAGCTTGGATAGATATAAGAAACATTCTTATTCAGCAGAAGTATGGGGTAGGAGTTCTACTTTAAGCTTGAGTGATGGAATCTCACACTCGATTGGTAGAACAGCTTCGATGCCATACACCAACTGGAAAGGAGTAAATCCATTTTTGGTTTTCACAGAAGTGTGATAAGCCCAGAGAGTGGAAAAGAGTTGTAGATTCCATGATGTCTTGTTTTCCCCTACCATGCATTGAATCATGGTTTTAAGGACTTTGTTGATGGCCTCAACTTGTCCGTTGGCCTGAGGATAGTAAGGGGATGAGTTTTCATGGCGAAAACCCAATTTGACATGCAGTTCACTCATCATCTGGTTCTTGAAGTGTGCATCGTGATCAGTGATAATGGTGCGTGGTACACCAAAACAAGTTATGATATGGTTGAAAAGAAACAAAGCTGTGGTACGACCATCATTTACAAAGGTAGGCATAGCCTCAGCCCATTTGGTGAAGTAGTCGACGACGACGATTATATAACCATGCCCCCTGGCTGAGGTAGGCTTACATTGCATGAAATCGATACCCCACTTGGCGAAGGGGCTGATGGCAATAATGGGGTGCAGCATAGTAGGGTGGGTGCGTGCCTTCTTGTTAAAGACTAGGCAGGGTGGGCATTTTTTGACTGCCTCGATACAATCTTTGAAAATCGAGGGCCAAAAGTAGCCGGCACATAGGATTTTTTGGGCTGTGGCCATTCCAAAAAGGTGACCGCCACAAGTGCCAAGGTGACAATCGTTCAGAACACGTTCAACCTCCTCATGAATCAGACATCATCGAAGGATAGTGTCAATACCACGGTGATACAAGGTGTTGCGGATGATAAGATAACGACGAGAATGGTGGCGAATACGTCGATGCTCTTTACGAGAAATGTTAGGCTGAAAGCATTGGGTTTGAAGGTAAAGGAGGATATCTCCATACTAAGGATCAGAGGTGCTGATGAGGAAAAGAGATTCATCAGGGAGAGAATCTCTAGGTTTGATGTCTTCATCTGCACGAGGGAGAGCACAGATAATCTCTACGAACACCAGGGATTTTTTGGCTTTGGAATTCGTAAATTCAAGATCGAATTCCTGAAGGATAACGATCCATTTAGAATATTTTCCCCCAAGTACTTGACGTTTCAATACGTGGTACATGGGGTTGGAGTCCGCAATCACCGTGGTGGTGCGTAATAATATGTAATGGCGGAATCTATGGACAACGATGACGGCAGCCAGAGCCAGTTTCTCTACATGTGAATATCGAAGTTCGGGTCCAGATAGACTCTTGCTCAGGTAATAAATCACATGTTCTCCATCGTTGGGGTCCTCCTAAACTAACACCATTGCAATAGCGGAAGTGGAGGCGACCAAGTAAAGTATGTATTCCTTTGTATACTGCGGAGGGTGCAACAAAGGTGCGTGGGTCAAGGCGTGTTTGAGAGCATCAAATGACCATTAGGCGGTGTCATCCCAGATGAAAGGGGTGTTTTTCTACAGTAACCGCATGAATTCTTTAGTTATTTCGGCGTAGTTGAAAATGAAACGGAAAAGGAAGTTTGCTTTGCCTTGCAAAATTTGGAGTTGGGTTAAATTGGTAGGTGGGGGTAAGGCTAGAATGGCCTTAATCTTTAAGGGATCCACCCTGATCCCATATTTAGAGATAATGAAACCGAGGAGTCGACCGGATTCGACGATAAAAATGCACTTATGTGGGTTCAAGAGAATATGGTATAACCGACATCGAAGAAAAATAGCTCGTAAGTGATCAACATGATCGGATCAATTGGATGAGTGGGAAGGTAAGTCGTCGAGGTAAGGCTCTATGATATGCTTGATATCATGGAAAGCGTACGACATGGTCCACTAGAAATTAGCACCAGCATTTTTTAGACCAAAAGGTAGCTTTCGATAGGCGAAAGTTCCCCATGGGCAGATAAAGGCTGTCTTATGTTGATCAGTAGGTAAGATTTCAATCTGGTTATATCCAGAAAATCCATCCATGAAAGAGAAGATTACTCTCCCAACACAATTATCGATGATTTGGTCGATGAAGGGTGTATGGTAGTTGTCCTTTGGACAAGCTTTGTTGAGATCCTGATAGTCAACACAAACACGGATGGTTCCTTGTTTTTTGGCAACCGGAACAAGGTTGGAGACCCATTCTGTCAAAGGGGCAGGATAGATAAAGCCAGATTTTAGAAGTTTCTCAACTTCTGCCTTTATAGCTGCGATTTTCTTGGGATGAACTGGGTAGATTTTTTGTCGAACAGGTTTTGCGCTAGGGTAAGTATTGATTTCGTGTACGACGATCGAAGGGTCGATCCTTGGAATTTCCTCGTATCTCCAAGTGAAGACATCATGGAATTATTTAAACAAAGCAGTGTAAGAGACCACTTCTTCAGGTGTGCAATTAGCACCAATATTAATGTTTTCCATGACACCTTCCTTGATCAAAATATCAATAACGATCGTGGTAGAGATGTTACCCATATTACCCTCAGAGAGAGTATCTTGTGTGAGGATAGGAGATTGCGAAGCATCGGTAACATCGGGAGGGAAGACAGAGTGTATGTCTTGGTGAATTTCTTCCAAAGGCGGAAGAAAAGAGGATCGATGATGGTTATCATCCCAAGGGAGATCGTCAATACTAAGCATTTCCATAATAGATTCATCAGAAGGAAAAATTTAAGAAATGTAATAGATGGCAGACGATAGGGAATCCAACCATGAAGGCATCGAGTAGGCATCAGGTGCCAACAAATGTGGGTTGTTCAGAGAGGGAGAGACAGATTGAATAGCTACGTATGCGGCCTCGGCTGGGATAAGTGGCATAGTGTCACCGAGCACATCGAATTCCAGAGGACTAGGTACAATCCAAGGATCAGATGATTCCAAGGAATGATAAGGCATAGTCGAGATCATATTGACGACGGAAATATGATGCGCGGTAGGTGGAAGTGGTGTAGGGAAAGTACCCATAAGGATAGAATCTTTCAACAAGACAATACCAACGCTTTCATACATAACTGGGTGGTCTCCCAAAAAAGGAATGTTGTTGGTGATAGGGACGCGAGCGTCGGGTGTACAGAAATTGAGTTGATCGATAGTGACAATTTTGCCTTGATGGGGGAATTGTACACATTGAAACACCGACGAGGTGACGACAGTCATAGCGTAGAACCAACTTCTTCCAAGTAGTAGTTTGTAATCGAGGGGGGCATCGACCACCTCAACATCAACGGTAACAGTTTTTCCGCCCAACTGAACGGCTAAGGATTGTAAAAGTTCATGTGGATGAAAACCTCACCCATCGAAAGCACGTAACATCATAGGGGATTTGTTAAGGGCAGGTGATTTTAAGCCTTTCCAACAAGCTAAGGACATGACACAAGTAGAGGCTCCCTCATCCAAGATAGTTCGGTGGATTTGTTGGTTGTGAACAACAACATCAATTTGAAAAGCTAACTGGTGGGAGAGTCGGGGTTGACGATCATCCAGATTAAACGTGAGGTTGTTTGATGACTTAGGATCAAAATCGTCGATAGTAGCTAAGAGCGTTCTACGGTGGCTGGGACAGTGTTGTAGAACTTCCAAGGCGGACATAGCACACGGTGCTTGAGACAAATCTTCAACGATGTTGTAGTTTTGGGTAGCCCGTGAATTAGGATTGAAGGTAGATTTCCAGATGGTGCTCTTATGAGGGCGTAAGATAGATTCAAATGAAGGTTTCTCAATCTGAAGTGGCATGGATGGAGGGCTAGCAGATGGAGGACTAACGAAAGATGGTAATGGGTCCGATACAGAACCATTAGTAGTCTTCGACTTATCAGGTTTAATTGGTGTGTCATATGTCTCAGTGCGAGTGGTTAGATTAATCTCATTAAACATGTAAATGTGGGTGCTTGTCGAGGCCTCATCATGGGATTGGTTGGAACTGCCCCCTGTCGTGGGGGTTTGAGCAACCAAATATTGTTGTTGTGGAAAAGGCTGAGTAAGCACAGCGGGTTGTGAATTTCCCTTGAAAATCTTGGCCACTTCATCACGATGTGGATAGTCTTGAGTGTAGTGATCATCGCCACAAATGAGACATGGGAATTTTGGTTTTCATTGTGGTTGTTTTCCAGCAGCAGGGGTTTGCGGTTGATTTTTTGGCTGTTCGTTATTATTGTTTTTATTTGGTTTATTTCTCACTTTCTTCTTGCCCCCAATTTGTTGTGAAGGGGTGGATTGGACTGCATTCACCTCATAGACCTGAGTTTGAGGGGGGGTAGAAGAGGGTGTATTCGGACTGGGATCAGCCATCGAAGTGGGCCGCTAAGTTGTTCCAGCCGACTGGGAAGTAGATTGGGTTTTGACGGAGCCAATAACTCCATCCGCGTGCGAGGTAGACGATGGTTTGGATGGATCATTAGTGGCACGGGTAGCATTCGGTATCAACTCGTACAGAGTACCAGACTGTGAATAAACCAATTCTAAGTACTGAGCTCAGGCAATAGCTTCCTCCTCGGTGACTACACCACCCATGGAAACATCACGAGCGTTCTGGGGTAATAATGATTTAGTGAACCATTCTGCTAATAATTTTTCAGGAATGACCGCTTTGATTATCCTTCATCGTCATCTCCATTCATGAATATGATTGGAGATGTGTACGAAAGTTTTCTGATGAAGGGAGGTCAATAGCTCGGTACCCATCTCATATCGAATGGGTAGTTGGAAGTGTGTGAGGAAGGACATGGTGAGGGAGTTGAAATAGTGAAAAGAGGCACGTGGTAATTCAATATACCATTTTTCTACAAAACCCATAAGCGTTCATTGAAAAAGACGCAAACGTATAGAATCGTCCATGAGGGAGTTGGATGAAAACCACAAATGGAAAGTCATCAAGTGGTTGTTTGGGTCTTCTTCGGACTTTTCGTCGAATTTTGGGATATCAGAAGGAAGTTTAGTTGGAATAGCTGGCCAAACCGGAGAATGATAAATAGGATCATTCGTTAACCGAGACAAGTCTGGAAGGTCCAGGGTTGCTAGAAAAGGTATGATGCAGGAGCATCTCCCACGTCAAGCGAGCCAGCGCGGAAGCGGAAGAAAGCTGGAAGGCGTCTAGCACAAATTTTGGAAAAACACTTTGAAACTATTGCGTAGACATTAATGTGATAATTTAATGAAGCGCACTTTGTATATTGTATTGGACCTTTAGTGGATAGCTCTCGTCCTTAAGTAGATAGACGACATTTAATATAGTTAATGAAGGTAGATAGGATTTTAATTCTAGATTTGACAGTTTTAGAAGGAGGGAAAATGGATATAAACACCCTCATTGTATCATTGTAACATTAGCCTGAGCATAGAAGAGAAGAGGAAGAGCAAGAGCATGCAGAGAGCTGTGTAAAGAACACCCATGTATTTATATTTGAATTAATAGAATAAGTTGATTCAAATCCATGGTTTGTGTTGTTCTCTGTGTACCGATGATTATGCTCATTTGATGTTTGCTTCCCGTATGCATTTTCTTTTATATGTTGTGTATATGATTTCATGTTGAGTTTGGAATATGAAAGGAAGAAGGAATAAGTTTCAATTATTTCTCTATTTGAGCCAGAGAACTCCTGCAAGGAGTGCAGTTGAATTGTTTGCAAGGAGTGCGTTGACAGGGGCTCAGGTAGTTTAATTATTGTTCTCGTTCACCCAGAAGTGAAATTGGGTTGTAGGAGCCGTGCAAGGAGTGTGCAGGCTAGATAAAAGTCTCAGGGGTGTGAACCTGAGTGAGGTATTGAAGGACTGTTGCTGCAGGTGTGTGCAGTGTCGAAAGAGACTTCAACACTTAGGACTTGGTTGAAGGTTTGTCGCAAGGAGTGCGTGCAAAGGAGTTTTCTTTCTGAAGACCCAAAGTTGTGGGAAAAGCTCAGGAAGAATGGGCCTTTGAGGTTGTTGAAAAACAGTGAGGTCAAGCTGTGACTTGAAGTTCAAGGGAAGCGTCGCAAGTTTGCGAGCAGGCGAACAAGTTCCACAGAAGGAATACAGTCATTTCGCAGAATCATCGAAGGAGGAGCGGATGGTCGGTATTCTCCGAGGAGAATTCACGACATCCTGTGAGCTGTCAGATCTCGCAAAGGTGCAAGGGAGATACGACGTCGGTTGCTCTGGAAGTATAAATCCCAGTAGGGGCAGAGCTATCGATCTGAGCCACAAGGACCGTCGGATCTACACATAGTATCGTGCCTCGGGGTTTCGCAGATAGAACCTTCAAACCATTGCAAAGAAAATTACGAAGTCCGATATCCTGATGAAATGACAGGACCGTTGAGTAGTCAACCCATGTGCCCATTGGAGGTTCGGCGTATCGGGCATCAGGAGTGGGGGGTACAAGTAGTTTGATATCACAAGTTGCGAAATTGTGAGAGGGAAAACTCCGATAGAAGGAAGGGAGGTCAGCGTTGACTTGCATTGGGGTTCAGGGTTTTGAGAATCCAAAACCATGCGACCACAAGACTTTTGAAACTGCGAAGTTCGATTCCCCAATAAGCAAAGAGAGGGGATCGCACGGAGAATTTTGTGGGTGCAGATTTCCCGATAGGGAAATAGAAGGACGTTTGAGTTCTTCGGGCCGTGAAAAGAAGAAGATCCTGTGAGCAGACGTGCACCTGGGGAGCACGACTGCGTCAGAGTGGTATCAGAGCCCTGAAAGATTCTTTGCTTTCTATAGCAGAGAAGGATGAAATTTTCCATGCCACCCAGGAGAAGGGAAGCCCAGACACCCGATCCAGAGGATAGGGAAATGCCACGATGAAGAGGCCTATAGATGGTAGATCCAGCCATAGAGAGGAAAATGCATGATCTCCGAGCTAGACTCAAAGACATGGAGACATTGAAAAGATGCACAGCCAGTGCAGGGGATCTTAGTGATTCTGAGGACGAAGCTGAGGTTGAATGAGAAGAAGAAGTTGCAGCCAAGGATGCATCCAATGAATGTCTAATCAAATCTATTGCGCGGATGGGTGCGAAGGCGAAGATGTACATTCCAGTTTATGAAGGGAATTTGGATGCAGAAGAGCTTCTAGAATGGATCAGATCCCTTGACACGTACTTCGATTATGAAGATGTCAAAGAGGATAAGAAAGTCAGGCATCCTGTCACGAGATTGAAGGGACACATAGCATTATGGTGGGACAAGCTACAAGCAGATAGACGCTGCAAGGGCAAGCAAAAAATTAAAAGTTGGGATCGAATGATTGCAAAGATGAAAGCGAAGTTAATCCCTAGATATTATCAAATCACTTTGTTCAGGAGGATGCAGAAACTGAGATAGAAGTTGATGACAGTGAAAGAATACACGGAGGAATTCTATCAACTGAACATCAGGGCAGGTCATCGGGAGAGCGATGATGAGAAAGTTGCTAGATATCTGAATGGTCTGAGATACGACATTCAGGATGCATTGAGTATGGAAACCATCCGAACGGTGGAGGATGCCTATCATATGGCTCTGATAGCAGAAGAAAATCTAAGCCATAAGGAAGGTCAGCGAGGCCGAGGCAGAAGTCATCCCAGAGGCAATTCAATTGCCTAGGAAAGAACCCAGAAGCCCAAAGAGGAATGGAAGAAACCTCAGGGTAAAGTTGAAAGAGGTGGAACCTCACAGAGAGGGCCATATGTTGAACAACGAGGACAACATAATGAATAGAGAGGAGATTATGCTGATAATAACATGTTTCCTCGTACAAGAGGTAGAGGAAGAGGAAGAGGAGTAATCACATGCTTCATATGTGGAAAGAATGGGCACAAGTCATATGAGTGTCCTGAGAAAAAGAAGGACATTGGAGAAGCTCACATCGCCGAGGCACAAAGGCGATATGTTGAGGCAGAAGACGCAGGAGGCAGAAGTTCGCTGATGATGTGTAAGGTTCTCTTAACACCCGAGAAGGATGTGGTGGACTCAGCTCAAAGAACCAGACTCTTTAGAACTGCTTGCAAAACCAAGGACAGGGTATGCAAGGTTATTGTGGACAGCGGTAGCACAGATAATCTCATTTCAACCGAAATGGTAGAGAAGATAGAGCTGGAGACAACTGATCATCCAAGCCCATACAAAGTTTCGTGGCTACAGAAAGGACACCAAGTAACTGTTACTAAACAATGCTTGGTTGAATTCAAGATAGGAGGATATAATGATAAGATTCTATGTGATGTCATTCCTATGGATGTTTGTCATCTATTGCTGGGTAGACCATGGTAATATGAAAGAAATGTGATTCATGATGCAAGAATGAACACATACACCCTGGAGAAGAATGGAAGGACACACATGTTGCTTCCAATAAAGGAAAAGGAGGTGAAGCTGGAAGTAAGAAACACAGTACTTCTCATGAGTGGGAAGGAACTTCTTACGGAGGTGAAGAAGAAAGAAGATCCATAATTCTGTGGTCAGAAAGCCAAGGATTGTTCTGACTAGCACAAGAGTGGATGATCTACCAGAGGAGATTTAGGAACTACTGGACGCGTTCGTTGATATCGTGGTGGATGAATTACCTCATTCGTTGCCATCGATGAGGAGTGTGAGTCATCATATAGACCTCATACCAGGAGCTAGTTTGTCGAATAAAGCCGCGTACAGGTTGATGCCGCAAGAAAATGAAGAGGTCAAGAAGCAGGTCCAGGAGCTGCTAGACAAAAGATTGGTCAGGGAAGGTTTGAGCCTGTGTGCCATTCCAACGGTACTCAGCCCAAAAAAGGATGGAGGTTGGAGAATGTGTACCGAATCGAGGGCCATCAACAAGATAACCATCAGGTATAGGTTTCCATTACCGCGGATGGATGATTTAATGAATTTATTGAGCGGAGCAAAATACTTTTCAAAGGTTGATCTGAAAAGAGGATATCACCAGATTCGCATGAGGGAAGGCGATGAGTGGAAGACGGCCTTCAAAACCAATGAAGGTTTGTATGAATGTCTAGTCATGCCGTTTGGCTTGACGAATGCGCTGAGTACCTTTATGAGGTTGATGAATGAAGTCCTGAGGGAGTTCATCGGGAAATTTGTCATCTTATATTTGGATGATATACTGATTTTCAGTAAGACAGAGGCTGAACATCTGAAGCATTTGGCCATTGTGATGAGGAAGCTACAGCAGGAGAAGCTGTTGATAAACATGAAGAAATCCTCATTTATGAAGACAGGGATCGTTTACTTGGGTTTTGTTATTTTGACGAATGAGTTGAGGATAGATCTAGATAAGGTAGAGGTGATCAAGAATTGGCCATCACCGAGAAATATTTTTGAGGTGAGGAGTTTTCATGGACTGGCTAGTTTCTACCGGAATTTCATCAGAAATTTTTGTGGGATTAGCGTAGTGATGATGGATACAGTGAAGAAAATACATAAATATTTTCATTAGACTGAAGAGTCTGAGAAGAGCTTCAATCTATTGAAGAGGAAGATTACGGAACAACCAATTTTGATGTTGTCGGATTTCCAAAAGACGTTTCAAGTGAAATGCGATGCAAGTGGATTTGCAATCGGGGCAGTCTTGAGTCAAGAAGACAGGTCGATAGTATATTTCAGTGAGAAGCTGAATGAAGAAAAATTGAAATACTCCACGTATGATAAGGAGTTTTATGCTATCATACAGGCATTAAAGAAATGGAGGCATTACTTGATTCCCAAAGAATTTGTATTGTACAACGACAATCATGCACTACAGTTTGTGACTCAATAGGAGAAGTTGAATCAGAAACATGCTAAATGGATTGAGTATATGCAGAGTTTCACTTTTGTGATAAAGCATATTTCTGGTACTGCTAACAAGGTTGTTGATGCTTTGAGTAGGAAGTGTTTGCTGTTGCAGGAGTTCAAAGTCAAAACGTTGGGTTTTGATGATATCAGGAATATGTACACAGATGATCCATATTTTCAGGAAGCGTATGAAGCAGCTGAGAATCCAGTTCTCAGAGACAGAATCCCATGGATATAATACATGATCCAGGAAGGGTTGTTGTTTAAGGGCAATCAATTGTGTATTCCAAATTGCTCCATGAGGGAGAATCTGTTAAAGGAGAAACACAGTGGAGGATTGGCTGGACACTTCGGTCATGATAAGACATTCACGAAGCTGAGCGAGTCATACTTTTGGCTAGGGATGCGATCAGAGGTCAAGCGGTTTGTAGATAGATGCAGGATTTTCCAGCATTCAAAGGGAAGAAAGCAGAATGCTGGATTTTATCAACCATTGCCCATACCCGAGAGGTCGTGGGATGAAATCAGCATGGATTTCATATTGGGATTGCCAAGAACGCAAAGAGGATTTGATTCAGTCTTTGTGGTAGTGGATAGGTTTTCCAAGATGGCACATTTTATCCCATGCCAGAAAACCAGTGATGCAACTCACATCGCAAATCTGTTTTTCAAAGAGGTCGTTCGACTTCACGGCTTACCCAGAAGTATAGTTTCGGATAGAGATACAAAGTTCATGGGACATTTCTGGAGGACACTGTGGAAGAATATGGGGACTAACTTGATGTTTAGTTCTTCTTATCATCCTCATACAGATGGACAAACTGAAGTGGTGAATAGAAGTCTGGGAGACTTGTTGAGAAGCTTGGTGACAGAGCACCACAGCCAGTGGGATAGTATATTACCGCAGGCAAAGTTTGCATATAATGACTCAGTGAACAGGAGCACAGGCCAAAGTCCATTTCAGATTGTATATGACATGTAGCCGAGAGGAGTTTCTGAATTGAGAGATTCGGAACAGACTGCGACTAGGAGCGCAAGTGTCGAAGAATTCACAGAGGCAATCAAGGAACTTCACGACCAGGTGAAGCAGCGACTACTAGATTCAAATCGTGAATATAAGCGCAGAGCCGACCAGCGGAAGAGACAACTTCAGTTTGAGGTTGGTGAATTAGTTCTGGCACATTTGAGGAAAGAGAGGTTCCCGAGGGGAGCGGAAAGAATACTATGAGTATCTAGTCAAATGGAAGGGCCATCCAGTGGAAGATGCCAGCTGGGAAAATGAAGAAGAGATTTTGAAGCATGGATAGACCATGCAAGAGCTCATGGACAGGAGCCCATGAATGTTTTTCAAAGCGAGGGAGGATGATGTAGTAGCATCTCCCACGTCAAGTGAGCTAGTGCGGAAGCAGAAGAAAGCTAGAAGGCATCCGGCACAAATTTTGGAAAAACACCTTGAAACTGTTGCGCATACATTAATGTGATAATTTAATGAAGCATACTTTGTATATTATATTGGAACTTGAGCAGATAGCTCTCGTCCTTAAGTAGATAGATGACATTTAATATAGTTAATGCAGGTAGATAGGATTTTAATTCTAGATTTGACAGTTTTAGAAGAAGGAGGGAAAACGGATATAGACACCCTCATTGTATCATTGTAACATTAGCCTAAGCATAGAAGAGAAGAGGAAGAGAAAGAGCATGCAGAGAGCTGTGTAAATAACACCCATGTATTTATATTTGAATTAATAGAAGAAGTTTATTCAAATCCATGGTTTGTGTTGTTCTCTGTGTACTGATGATTATTCTCATTTGATGTTTGCTTCCTGCATGCATTTGCTTTTATATGTTGTGTATATGATTTCATGTTGAGTTTGGAATCTGAAAGGAAGAAGGAATGAGTTTCAATTATTTCTCTATTTAAGCGAGAGAATTCCTGCAAGGAGTGCAGTTGAATTGTCCGCAAGGAGTGCGTTGACAGGGACTCAGGTAGTTTAACTATTGTTCTCGTTCACCCAGAAGTGAAATTGGGTTGTAGGAGCCGTGCAAGGAGTGCACCGGCCGGATAAAAGTCTTAGGGGTGCGAACCTGAGTGAGGTATTGAAGGATTGTTGTTGCAGGTGTGCGCAGTGTCGAAAGAGACTTCAACACTTAGGACGTAGTTGAAGGTTTTCCACAATGAGTGCGTGCAAAGGAGTTTTCTTTCTGAATACCCAAAGCTGTGGGAAAAGCTCAAGAAGAATGGGCCTTTGAGGTTGTTGAAAAACAGTGAGGTCAAGCTGTGACTTGAAGTTCGAGGGAAGTGTCGCAAGTTTGCGAGCAGGCGAACAAGTTCCATAGAAGGAATACAGTCATTTCACAAAATCATCGAAGGAGGAGTGGATGGCTGGTATTCTCTGAGGAGAATTCACGACATCCTGTGAGCTGTCATATCTCACGGAGGTGCAAGGGAGATACGACGTCGGTTGCTCTGGAAGTATAAAGCTCAGGAGGGGAAGAGCCGTCGATCTGAGCCACAAGGACCGTCAGATCTACACGTAGTATCGTGCCTCGTGGTTTCGCAGATAGAACCTCCAAACCATTGCAAAGAAAATTGTGAAATCGCGAAGTCCGATATCTTGATGAAATGACAAGACCGTTGAGTAGTCAACCCATGTGCCCATCGGAGGTTCGGTGTATCGGGCATCGGGAGTCGAGGGTATAATTAGTTTGATATCGCGAGTTGCAAAATCTTGAGAGGGAAAACTCCGATAGAAGGAAGGGAGGTCAGCGTTGACTTGCATCGGGGTTTGGGGTTTTGAGAATCCAAAACCACGCGACCACAAGACTTGCGAAACTGCGAAGTCCGATTCCCCAATAAGGAAAGAGAGGGGATCACATGGAGAATTTTGTGGGTGTAGATTTCCCGATAGGGAAATAGAAGGACGTTTGAGTTCTCCGGGCCGTGAGAAGAAGAAGATCCTGTGAGTGGACGTGCACCTGGGGAGCGCGACTACGTCAAGGTAGTTGTCGGTTAACTTGTGGGTAATACTAGTGTGGCATGGGGACACCAGTGGGGCCATACACTGGGTTATGTGGATAATTATAACTAATGGGCCCTCTCGTATGAGGTTGGTGTTGACCAGGGTACACAGGATTCAAGGTGTTTTGAGAAACATGTGCGAGCGGAGGATAACCGGATGGGTTTTGAGGATTATAAGCTGGGTTTGGTGTTTGTCCATAAGGGGGTTGTTGTGGATCTTGAGAATTGTGTCCTGTCGAGAACTGTGGGTTCCTGGAAAAGGGATATTCCATGGATTAGGTGTGGCGGACACATTTTTTCCATACGGTTGATGGTAGGCTCTGGATTGAGGTTGCCCCCAGCATGAGGGTGCCCCCCAAATGGAATTTGTCCTCCGATGGGAGGATGCCCCCCAGCTTGAGGTAGAGTTCCTGGGATTTGAGAACCAGACGTAAATGACTAACCGGTACCACTGAATGGATTAAGACTACCAAGACTGGTCCCTTCGGGTTGTTGGATAGGTACGTAACTTCCCAGCATACCTTGGGTAGTAGTGGAAGTGGTAAGGTTCAGTGCTTTGTACCCAAAAGGGAGTGATGATGTAGGTCTTGGTGTTACTGGTGTGCCAATAGTATCTTGGCTGACCACCGCATTACCGGCGGGAATGGTCGGAATGTGAGGGACCATTATGGAATGGGCCGTCTGGAGAGGAAAAGTAGACCTTGGGCCAATGGACGGTGCATTCGGACCAACGGACGGTGTGGCCGTAAAAATAGTAGTACTGGTAAAATGGTTTAAAGGTACGGTGTAGGAGATAGGTGCATCGACACCTACTCCTGCTCCATAAAGGTCCCGCACCATGCATGGTGGAATTCGAACAATGTATGCGGTCCAAAAGGGGTTATTGGCTAAAGGGTTTGAATGAGACCCAGTTGGAATGTCAGAAGGATTGACGACGACAAATTCACCAACTAAATTGAGTTGGAGAACACATCGTTCGTATCCCTTCGGAATGAGGAAAGCTTCCGGAGACTCTGAAACAATTCAAAAATTCTCTAAAGGGGTGGGAACTTCTTCTTGGGAAGTTGTAGTGTCTTGAACCTCGCTCTGTTGAGGAGATTCCTCCGTAGAATGAGGGGGTAAAGGGGTGTTCCCTTCCATATTTTCTGGAGGAAGTCCCTGTAGCCTTCGTGAATGGTGTGGAGGGTCGATGTTGGCGAAAAAGAGTCGATGGAAAAGATCTACGACCAACTACCGAAAAGAAACAACATACACTAATAGAATCTAAGAATCACAACTAAGCAAACATGACCTTCTCTCGATGAATGTATTAGTTGGTGATGAAATCCAACATCGCATGATCAGGTCAAGAAGGGGCGGGGATATGGTGGAACAGTTACAATGGCGACCTACTTAACAGACTTACGCCTTGGTGCAAGTTTCCACGCAGTAGTTGTGGATTTACCCTCCAAGGAGCCCGAGTGAGTTTGACCAATGTCTACTCTAGGTACAGTGAGACTTCCCTTCACTGTCACCTTGTGTAAGACCCTAAATATTATGGCCACTAAGGTTACCAATTCACAGTCATCCCCTGGGCGGGTACAGTCGACAGTCCGATCTGAACATACGGGCAGGGTATCGAGCCCGAAATCAACTAAAAGGCTTCCACGTAGTAATTGTGGATTTACCTTTAAGATATCCCCACAATATGATCTGACCACTACAATCAGTCAAACCACTGAGGGATAATCTCCATAGCTCTCCCGAATGCGACCTCATGCGTAACCCCTGTGTGAGAGGGGGATCCCAGGTAGACTTATACGACAACTGGATTTGACTCTCCCTAACTCAGGATGCTAATGTTTGTTTTGGAAACTTTGGAGAGTTATGTTCACAGCCTAATCCAAAGTACTAAGCCTAGTCTACTGTTGGTGGAGGATCCTAGAAAAGAAAATGTTCTAGATAACTTTTAATTAACGTTCATTTTTTAGTTGTTCTTTACTCAAAAGGGGTGCATGGAAGTGAAATAGATGGAATTATGACTCAGTCCCAAAAAATGCATCAAATATGATAAGCAATCATTTCTTTTCGATGAACATCTATCTAAGGGAGAGAGAGAGTTCTTTTCACTAACAAGCACTAATAAGGAATGTCCTCAAACAAATTTTCTTCAATCAAATCCGATGTGGTGATAAAATTTTTGAAATGCCTTCTAATATGAAAAATCAATCATGAATATGCTTCTTTATTGTTTGTATGCAAATAATGATTCATTCAAAACAATGCTCATCTTGCTAATTATCTTTTTGGGATCAATGAAAATCAGACCAACACATGCAGGTTTCGTACAAACAATACACCCTCTCGTTGTGATCAAAACAAGAAGCGAAAGAAAAGAAAAAATCCAAGAAAAATCAAGAACTTCACACCAAAAGAAATGTCGAAGAACAATGACCTTAACTAAGATCAAATTAAAAGATCCGTAGGCTTCTAATGTCCTTCACCAGAGTTTCTCGCTCAGTCAAAAAGGAGAGAAAGACAATGCATGGGTTTCAAAACTCCAAACAACAGAAAAAATCAAATAACAATGAAGAAAGCCACAAAATCTAAACAGCAAGATGTTTGTTCTTCAAAAATAAAGATGTCAAAGTTGCAAAGGAAGAAAAATTGACTCACAGGGAGGCTTAGCAAGTGAAACACAGAGGTAAAAACCTGAAAAGAGCAATTCTGGAGAATTTTTTGGCCAAAAGAGGGATATCGCTATGTTGTAAAGGGAAAGGAGCATTATAGCGCTCTATTTAAGGCACTCAGGGAGCGTTGGCACTCTGTTAACACAGGCATAGGGGCGCCAGGTTCAAAAAGCTCCTAAAATGTCAAAAAGAACCAAAAATTGCAGTCTAGTCTCATCAATCAAGCTGAGTGCAATGGGGTAGGGAGTCAACCAGCTCATGAAATCAGTCAAAAAGAGGTGAACCAGGCCTGAAACAATCAAGGGGTAAGAAAATTTCTATGAGGAGAAATCAAAACAAAAAGTTTCGATTTGAGGAGTCCCCAGTGGAGTCACAAGTTTCTGTTGTAGGGAAATCTCCCTGCGAACAGGTAGATTGCCTCAAAGAGATAGACCCTAAACTCTAAGAAAGAAAGTGATTAACATGGACACTGAATTCCTTTCAAATCTATACAAACTAATGCATGAGGAGGAAGGAGAACAAAAGTACCTTTTTATCGATGTTTGTCCCTGCACGCTCCGAGTTGAGCTCCAATCTTTCGCTCCTCGATGATCCCTGTAGACAAACAAAGTACGACCACTTCCTACTCTATTGATATTAGTTTGAAAGTAGATCTATCTATCAACGATAAGTTCATGTAAGATCAGGGACAAACTAGAAAGAAACAGACCAAGCGTGTCATATTAATGAGAATAACGACAACAATACTTACAATCATAGATGCGAATGCGACAGCTTCGTCAAGTGCCCTTTGTCTAACCCTTGCTCGAAATATCCATGACCTGGATGATAGAGTCTTCACTGATCACTCTCCTTTGGCTGACTGTGTGTTTCCTATGAGATCATAGGTTTCATGCTAGCAATTCTTCCCCCTTTTCACCATCATAGAGCCTTCTTATATAGGTTAAGAGAGGCTTAACCTCTTGAGGTATCTTTAGGGTAGTTTGAGGAATTTCCTCCTTATATCAGGGATCTTCTGATTGAACCAAGAATTTGAATGCAATTGCCTTCCAAAACTTGAAATATCCTCCCCTTATTCTCCTCAACGGGCCAACCACTGCCCAGATTAGACAGCGCTCCCTCAAAAGGGGTATCAGGGCGCTATAGTGCTCCTTAGGAGGATCAAGGGGAGCACCAACTCTCTAAGGATGGATAGCACTCCTTCATAGGGTCAATTTGTCATTATAATGCTCCCTAAGCCCTTATAGGGGAGCACCAACGCTCCTAAGGCTGATGTAGAGGAGCGCTCTCCTTCAAAACCCTTGTTTAAGAGATCCTTTCAGGTGGCAAGAGTTCCTTGACTTTAGTTAATCATTCTCCCTCCTTCAAATCAAGTGTCTAAGATATTCTAAGTGTCTTCTTGGTGTCATCATCATGGCAGTATGCTTTTTTTTATGTTTGCGACACTTGTGAATGACATGCGACACTTGCGACAGTTTGAGAGGAACATGCAACACTTACGACACTTATCGAAGCGAGCAATATTGAGGTGTAACAACTTACTCTTGGTGTCATTCATATTCTCACTAAAATATGCAACATTCCTATTGTCTTGGCTCAAGAATGCTCCAATTGCTACTCCACTAGCATCACATCATACTTGAAACGTCGTCCTAAAATTTGGCAATACCCGAATCAGTTGTTTTGTTATGTTTTTCTTTAATATCCTGAAACCTTTCTCAACTTCTTATGTCCACTTAAAAGACTTGTGTCTCTTCTTCACCGTATCTAATATTTGTGCACAAATACCACTGAAATTTCTAATGAACTTCCGATACAAACTTGATAATCCATGGAATCTTCTCACCTCAAATATGCTTTTTGGCGATGGAAATTCTCTTATTTCTCTCACCTTCTCTGGATCCATATTCAATTCATTTGAATAGATTACAAAACCCAAGTAAATGAGATTTGTATTCATAAAAGAGTATTTCTTAAGGTTTATCAGCAGCTTCTCCCACTGCAATCTTCTCATTACTAATGTTAAGTGCCTCAAATTCTCTTCTTCAGTTTTACTGAAGAACAATATATCATCTAGATATACAATCACAAACTTGCCAATAAAATATTTTAATACCTCATTCATCAACCTCATAAAAGTACTTGGGGCATTTTTCAAGACAAATTGCATAACAAGCCACTCATACAACCCTTCGTTCATTTTGAAGGATGTTTTCCATTCATCACCTTCTCTCATCCTTATCTGGTGATATCCACTTTTCAGGTCTATTTTTGAAAAATAATTTGCTCCGCTTAAACAATCCATTAAGTCATCCATCCTAGGCAAAGGAAATCTATACTCTATGGTGATTTTGTTTATGGCTCTTGAGTCCGTACACATTCTCCATCCTCCATCCTTTTTCGAACTCAACACAGTTGGTACTGCGCATGGACTCAATCTTTCTCTGATAAAACCCTTGTCCATCAAATCCTGAACTTGTTTCTTTAACTCCTCATTCTCTTGAGGTGTCAGTATGTACATTGCTTTGTTTTTCATACTCGCTCCTGATATGAGATCAATGTGATGGCTGAAACTCCTAATGGGTGACAATGATTGAGGTAACTCATCCATTACTATGTCAGCAAAATTTTCTAACATCTTCCAAATTTCTTCGGGAAGATCATCCATAGAAGTAATCATAAGGATGACTCTGGGCTTCCTCACCACAACAAATTTCATCTCTTGTTCCTTCTTGAATTTACTTAGGAGTTCATTCCCAATCATGATAATTATACCTATGTTGGCTTCACCCTTCACCCTTCACCTTCTTATCCTCTATTGGTAGTAGCATGTGTGTTCTACCATTTTTATCAAGGGTATAACTATTTTTCCTGCCATCATGAATGACATTTATGTCAAACTACCATGGTCTCCCCAACAAGACATGACATACGTCCATGGAAATCACATCACACAAAATCTCATCTCTATATCCTCCTATCTTAAATTCAACTTGGAATTGTTTAGTTACCATTATCTGGTGTCCTTTCTACAGCCATGGGACTCTATACAGATTCGGATGTGCAGTTGCCTCTAGCTCCAATTTCTCCACCATCTCCTTGGATACCAAGTTATTAGTGCTCCCACTATCAATTATCACCTTGCATACCCTATCTTTGGTTTTGCAAGCAGTTCTGAACAAACTGTTCCTCTGCACTGGTTTTTCCAATTCTGGTTCAAGCTTCAAGAGAACCTTCTTCATCATCAAGGATATCCCATATTATGTGCCTTATGCCTCAACATTCGGCTTTTCTGCTTCCAAAATGTGATATTCACCTCCTTATTTCTCTCTCTCAGGGAATTCCCAAGACATATATCCTATGTTTCCATAGGCATAACACTTCACCTCTCCTCCTCTGGCTCTTCCTCTTCCTTGAGGAAAAGCATTCCTTCAACCATACTGTCTCCCTTGGTAACTTCCTCCTCTTTTTGAGTGACTGTGTAGTTTTCTAGTCTCAACCTTGGGCTTATGTGCCTTGTCATGGACAATTCCCTTACCTCTGTTTAGACTTCTCCCTTTGCTTCGCTAGCTCTGTTTCCTGGCTAATTTCTCTTCTTCCTTCAGTGAAATCTGATAAGCATCCTCCACGGTCCTCACTTTTATCATGTTGATTTCATCCTGGAATTCATATCTCAGGCCATTAATATACCTGGCAACCTTTTCATCATCTTTTTCTCTCTATCCAACCTTGATGTTCAACTTATAAAATTCATCTGTGTATTCTTTTACTGCCAATCCTTTATTTCTCAGGTTCTGTAAATTCTTGAACATATTTATCTGATAATCTTTGGGTATCAATTTATCCTTCAACTTGGCTACCATTCTATCCCAACTCTTGATATTTTGTTTTCCTTTACATATTTTGTCAGCCTGTAGTTCATCCCACCACAGTGTTGTGTGTCCCTTCAATCTGGTGACATCATGTTTCACCTTGTTCTCATCATCAAATTCTTCATAGTTGAAGTATTTATCCATTGCTCTTATCCAATCCAACAATTATTCAACATATAAGTTTCTTTCATACATTGGTATTTCTATTTTTTCTCTAGCTCCCAATTTGACAACAACTTTCAACAAGCGTTCTTCTACAACATCTTCTCCTGCATCTTCTTCAACTTCTATTTCTTCGCTCTCTACATCACTAACATATCCAGCATCAGGTGCTCTTTTGTGTGTTGTATCCATAGCATCTAACCTTGTGTGAATTTCCCTCATCTCTCTTTCCACATCTGGGTTTGCTGCAGGTCACTCCACACATCTCCTGGGCAGCATGGTGTTGATACCACTTGATGATACCAGACTACCTCTTCTTTTTACACATAGCACAATTTGAGGCTCTGATACCACTTGATGGTATCATACGATCTCCTTTGTCTCATCCTTCTTGCAGAAGTCAAATTTGTAAGCTTTGATGCCACTTGATGGTATCCAAATATCTCCTTTGTCTCCTCCTTCCTACATAAATCAAATTTGTAATATTTGATACCACTTGATGCAACCCCCCTTCTCTACTCGGGGTTGTGTGACCTCCCAGTCAAGGATATTCAATTCAATGAGCTAAATTGTCTCTTCGAGCCTCTGCTAGACCCTAAAATCAATTCTCACATGGCCCCTTTGGTTACCTGTGCGGCTTGTTTCACTCACACACCCTTTCTCTAGCGCTTATGGTAACTTTAAATAGTGAGTGTTAGCTCCTTTTCTAGGAATTTCCTCCTTATAACCATAGGATATAACCTCTAACTATCCCCCTTCGCGACTTCGGCTTTCGGTGGTTCCAAGTGCAACTGACTCTAAATTCCCGAACTCTGGACTAATGAAATGGCCCAGACATAAATCTACGACACACACTTCTTTGACAGCCAACGACTGTGATTCACTTCGGGACTCCAACTTCGGGAGTTCAGAGTGTTAAAAACACTTTTTTCTATGAAGTTGTTCGTACCCGGAGCTATGGATCGAGCGCCACGTGCTCACCTCGATCAGTGGTCAAAATTTGTCCCTTTTTCCCACTATGAACGACTTCTAGTCAACGCTCCTCTGCTCTTCTTTCTCCCGGAGTGTTAATCCTCCAGATTGCACACTTCTAGATTCCACAACCTTATGATGCATGACCTTCTCAGATCGACGACCACAATTGACTCTGGAAATTTGGCCTTCGGGAGTTTTGGCTTCACCACTCTCTCTTTCCTCCGAATCACTCTTCTCCCAGAGCACATGAATATCTACAATGTGTCGTTCCCCGATCCAATGGTCCATATCTCTTCGTCATGCACAACTTCAGTAGAAATCACTCTTTTGTCCTCGAAAATCTCCAGGATCTTGTCTCCCAGACTCTCTGATCTGCTACCATGTATCTCCCTTGATACTGACAGCCTCAATTTACTTCGCAACTTTGGGACTTTGGTGATCCTACTCCTTGAACACTTCCAAACCTATGAACACATGAAGTGCCAAAGGACTTCGAAGACTATCCTTCATGAAAATATCCCGGATATCATGGTCTGGAAATATCTTGATTCCTCCGAATTGATATTTCTCTTTGATTGGGAAATTTTCAGTGGGCTCCTCCCTACTGAAGAATTGTTTCCTACTATCTCTTTTGAGCTTGTTCTTCCTTGAAAATTTTAATTTCTCAGAATATTTCTTCGATACTTACTCCTTGCACCTCTCAAGATGACTTCTTCGACACTTAGCCAAATGTCGACCTTGTGCACACCTTGCGACAAGTTTCTTTCAGTTAACCCCTTTGTGGGAAACTGTGCACTCGCAACATTTCTTAAATGACTCAATTGTTCCTCCTGAAAAATATGGCATTGAGTGTGTTTCTTCCTATGCACACCTTACGTGGTCCTCTACGCTCCTTTGAAAATGAAGCTTCACGTTATCTCTCATGAGCCTCTGATTCAAATAGACTCTGTCAACGCACACCTTGCAGACACTATGCACTCCTTGCATATAAATCTTCATGTTATCTCTCCTGAGCATATGAGTCAAACTAGACTCCGTCAACACACACCTTATGGACATTATGCACTCCTTGAAAATAGAGATTCATGTTATCTCTCCTAAGCTTCTTAGTCAAACTAGACTTTGTCAACGCACACCTTGCAGACACTATGCACTCCTTACATGAGCTCGTAGGAGAGAAAAATTGAAACTTATCTAATCCTCACATATTCATACATTCAACCATGTAAAGAATTCATAACATAAGAACAAGTAATAACATAGAATTGCAATTAAACAAAAAAACTAACATTCATTCAGATAGACACAACAACAACAATACCAAACATTTTGGATCAATGCTTCTCTATTATATTCATTCAAATGATATGTACATGGGTTCATACGAATTTGATAAGATTCAAAAGCCTCGACAATAACAACTTCAATAACTTTCAACAACTTTCAACAACCTCCTTTGGGAATACGATACATATATTTATACAAGAAGGGCTCCTAGAGCCTTTCCCTCCGACTACCTTAGTGCTATCTAATCAAAGTAAAAGATTTCAACTACTAAGCGTTATTACAATAAATGATCGATACACACAAATAAGAGTGAATGCTTCAGATCTGTACTAATATTAATTACATTAATGAAAATAAAATCTCCATCGACCTCACTTGAAGGTTCAACCTCTTATCATTTAAGAACTTCTTTAATTACGATCTTTTAAAGATATTTACGTGACATGCCATCTTTAAAATTCAAAATCACTTCAAAATGCATTCTAGGGCATTGAGTTGTCCTCCACTATCATGTTGGTGATGATGCTCCTGCATCACCTTTTTTATAGGAACCATGTAAACCCTAACCCTTGGGAAAGAAATAAAACATAAAAGGAACATGCGATATCTATTGTTGTGCAACCTTTCCTCCTATATTTTGGTTGCCAGATTCCTACAGAAATTTTCGTATTAACAATTTGGGCCATTCTTCATTAAAGTGGTACCTATCATTTTTAAGCCATTTTTTTAGTGGAACCAACCCCCTTCCTCGCACACGTATTTCCAACTTATCCCATTGAATTCCCATTTTCTCCCTGATTGTTGTGGTACCTATCACTTATAAGACCTTTTTTTCCATGATACCATCCACCCTTCCTGACACCCTTATTTGACATATCTTCCATTGGATTTACCTTTTTCTCTGATCGAATTCATATATATCATCTATCCACCTTTTTTCAGTGGACCCACTTCCCCTTATATGCACCCCTCCTCTCCAAATGGCTAACACTCGTAACTAAGACCCTGCAAGTTTCCATCAACCAGAACAAAGAGAACATGCAACACATGACTTCTAACATTGCTTCTATCAACTCCATATTTTCACACTTCGACGACCAAGTCTAGATCAAATTTGAAGCCATGGATACCAAATTCATGGGTGAATTTGACACCCTCAAATCCACTCTCAACCAGTTGTTGAACCAATTACTAGGCCCTTCCTTCTCGAAACAATCATCCCACTTAGAGGGTGGTGACTAGTCCCATTCTATGTCCTTTCAATCTAATTCCTTTCATCATGATCCTCGTCTTCCTAGAGTTGAGGTCGATAAATTTCATGGATCATATCCCATGGGTTGGGTAACTCAAATGGAGCATTATTTTTCTTTGCATGGAATTATTGATGAGTTTTCAAAACTTCATTTTGTCATTCTCTATCTAGATCCTGAATTATGGCGATGGTGACTATGGCATAAAAAATGCATGCCAAGGGGTTTATTGCTTGGGCCCAGTTTGTTGCAGAGCTCTATGAACTCTTTGACACTGACACCCACTATTTAGGCCATTTTACCAAGTTGAAACACTCAGGAATAATGGAAGACTTTATAACCTCCTTTGAGCACTTGGCCTTCTAAACGAAGGGAATGATCGATTCCTTCTTCAGGGAATTCCTTATCAGTATCCTAAATGATGAAATCCGAGCCCAAGTCCTCATATCTCAACCCCATACTTGGTTGGAATCTTCTAAACATGCTAAAGAGGCACAATAGGTTGTGTTTTACTATAACCAAAAACTCTATTTTCTTCCTCACCCCTCTCCCTACCAATTCCACCCCTCTTTCCACCCCTCAAAAGGTCCAAAAATTAACTTGGGAATAAATTGTTGAATGCCAACTTAAGGTTCTTTTCTATAATTGTGATGAAAAATATTTCTCAGGCACAAGTGTAAGGAACAAAATTTTTGTATGGCCAACTTAGAGGATGTTTTTGATGAGAAGGTTGAATTCCCCCTTGTGGAAGAGCTACCCCCTATAGTTGATACTACTCTACCCGCTAACCCACCAGAAGTTGAACCGTTGATTTCATTGCATGCTCTCATTAGCTTCCCTACTCCCCAAACCCTCAAGATAATTGGTTACATTAAACATAGGAAATTCATCATCCTTGTTGACAGTGGAAACACCCATAATTTTGTTCACTAGTGCATTTCCTAGGAATCAATTGCTATATCCATTGTCAAAAAATTTCAAATCATGATTGCCAATGGTGGTTCCATGAAACATGGTGGGAATTGTGAAAATGTGCACCTACAAATTGGTCAATACCACTTGAAATATCATATATTTTATATCAACTTAGGAAGTTGTGACATTGTGATCAATGTTGAATGGTTATGCACTTCGGGCACCATTCTCATGGATTTTAAGGAATTAACTATGCAAGTTCAATAGGAGGGGAAATAGTATAAATTCCAAGGAATCACAACAGGATCCCTTTAGATCATCATCTCCCATCGAATGGAAAAGATCCTGAAAAAATGTCATTTGGGAATTATTTCTCAATTCCATTCCTTTCAAGCAGTTGAGACACCCTTCGTGCATCCTAACCTATAATATATAATCTCCAAACACCAAGCTATTTTTTCCACGCCCCATGGAATTCCCCCTTCCTATGGTTTTCATGATCATTCCATTCCTCTCATCTCAGGAAGTTTTCCTCCCAATGTTTTCCCATATTTTCATCCCTTTTCCCAGAAGAATGAAATTGAGAAAAATTTTGAAGAATTTCTCGACGTGACTGTTATACATCCTAGTACCACCCCCTATTCATCTCTTGTGGTCATGGTACTCAAGAAAGAAGGAATTTGGTGCATGTTTTAAAACTTTTTTATCCTCAACAAAATCATCATGAAAGAAAAATTTCCCATTTCTATTATTGATGATATCTTGGATGAATTGAGTGGTGCCCAATAATTTACTAAACTTAATATATATGTTCTGGATACCACTAGGTACATATGAAAGAGGAATACATTAACAAGACTGCATTTATAAATCATGATGGTCAGTATGAGTTCTTGGTAATGCCATTTGGCTTGTGTAATTCCCCCTTCACTTTCCAAAGTCTCATGAATAATGTATTCCATCATTTGTTTCGATTTTTCTTTGATGATATTCTCATATATAGTGAAACTTTGACATCCCATCTCTTCCATGTGGATCAAGTGCTCCATCTACTCTCTCAGCACCAAATTTTCCTCAAACTATCTAAATGTGCCTTTGGAGCCTTAGAAGTGGAGTGTCTAGTTCATATTGTTAGAGAGGATGGTGTAAGGGTGGATCCTAATAAAATTGAAGCTATGCATGATTGGCCTCTCTCTAAAACTATTAATATCTAGTGTGGTTTTTTGGGTTTAACAGGCTATTATCGCAAGTTTGTTCAACATTATGGAAACATTGTAGAACCTCTCACTACTCTCCTTAAAACTAATGCTTTCACTTGGAATCCAATAGCTAATCAATCCTTCCATGCCTTGAAAGAGGCTATGTGCAAGACTCCCATCCTGACACTTCCCAAATTCACCAAGACTTTTGCCTTGGAATGTGATTCTTTAGGAAAAGGAATTTGGGTAGTCCTCATGCAATATGGTAGGCCTTTGGCCTTCACTAGAAAAAAAAATTAAGAGAGACATTTAGGCCAATCAATCTATGAAAAGGAAATGTTGGATACTTTTCATGTCATAGATCTCCTTCTTCCTTATCTATTTGGGAAATTCTTGTAGATTAAAACTGATCACTAGAGCCTCAAGTATTTTATTGAACAATGGATTTCATCTCGGGAGAAACAAAAATGGGTGACCAAGATATTTGTATATGATTACAAGATCATTTACAAGAATAGAAAAGGAAATTTGGTTGTTGGCACTCTTTCTAGAAATTATGAAGAAGAAGGGTCCCTCTTTTCCCTCTCCGTTGTACCAAACTGGATCCAAGATATGCGCCAAGAATGGTTGCAAGATCCCATAGTTGCTCTCCTCATCCAACAATTGCAAACAATATCCATCTTATCTAGGATACTCTTGGCACAATGAAGATATTCACTACAAAGTTTTTTTGTATTTAAGAAAACAATCACAACTTAAATCCATGGTTCTTTCTGAGCTTCATGCTTCACCAACAACTAGGAATTCAAGTTTTACCAAAACCTATCAACAGGTTAAAAGTTATTTTTTCTAGAATGTTATGAAACAAGATATTTGGACCTTTGTGGCTGCGTATGATGTCTATCAATACAACAAGGGAGAAACAGTCAAAGCTACAGGAACACCCAACCACTTTTGATTCCCCCCACTATTTGGAGGGATATTTCTATGGATTTCATTGTTGGCTTACCTAAATTCAGAAATAATTCAGTCATCATGGTGTTAGTTGATCATATTTCCAAATATTCTCATTTATGTGCTCTTCAACACCCGTTCACCTCCTCCATAGTGGCTCAAATTTTCATGGTTAATATAATCAAAATTCATGGAATACCTCATTTTGTTGTCTCTAACCAAGATCCCACTTTCGACAATACTTTTTGGAAATAATTGTTTAGACTTCAGGGAACCCAATTGCATCTCATCACCACCTATCATCCCCAAATTGATGGACACACTTAGGTTGTCAAGAAATTTTTGGAAGCATATTTGTGATGTTTTGCATCCGACAGTAAAAATAAGTTGGCTCATTGGTTTTCCCTAGTTGAATGGTGGTACAACACCTCTTACCATAAAACTACTTACATGACTCCTTTTGAATAAGTCTACAGATAAAATCCATCACTATTTCTCTCATACATGCTAGGTGTCTCGAAGGTTCAAGAGGTTGAAGAAAATCTTACAGTCAAAGAGAAAATTCTCTGTACCCTTGAAGAAAATATTTTCATGGCTAAAAATCACATGAAGAAACAAGAAAATCAGGGTCATTCCGAACATCAATTTGTTCAAGGGTCCCAGGTGTTTCTTCATCTTCAACCCTATAAGAAAACTTCTATTATGACCCAAGGGGAGCATATATGGGGCTAAATGTATATGATATGACCCAAGGGGAGCATATATGGGGCTAAATGTATATGATATGACCCTAATGGGGGGCATATATGGGCCTAAATGTACATGTTATGTGTAAATACATATGTAATAAGGTCAACCTAATGGTAAAGGGGTCTCATGTGCAAGTCTGAATAGGTACATATAGAGGTCATGTATTCTTTATTGGAGACATGTGAATTGTGATGTCTGAAGGCATTTGATTATTTGGAGGGGGTTCCCCTATTATTTAAGGAATTATCGTGTAACTTATATATCTTGGAGTTGTGATCCATGTTCACATTCTATACATGGTGTTCACTTCTATTATGTTATGATAATTTAAGCATTTGTATCATTACATTTGGTATCAGAGCACTAATCGTAGGTTTTTTCTTCCTCAAGAAAGTCATTTTGGAAGTTTTTCTATAAACTTTTCTCAAAGCCACTTCAAAAGGAAAAAATTAGAGGATGTTCAGAAGAATTATTCGAGTACCTGTGGTATGAATTTCAGCTTCTGGGTTGTTTTACTTTCAGATATACACTATGTGGAAGATAGGGTTTTTTACTAGTTTTGTAACTAGTGTCAAACATGTTTTCCCGGTAAAACAGTCATAAAATTGTTATAGAATATCCAAATTATGTAAGACCAATTTCATTGGAATACATAAATTTTTTAGTATGTCTTGTGAAAGTTTTAGAATCATATATAAAATATTGAGTGCATGGCATGATGTACAAGTTAGATCTCCCGGAAAAGCCTAAAATCAACAAGGTTTGGGAAAGTTTCTCTAACTTCCACTTGGCACATCCAATTTTGGTCAAAACTATGGATTTGTAGAGAAGACATTTCATAACAATATAGGTCAAAATTTAAGACTCGCAGGGGCCAAAATTTATGAAATACAACAAAAGGAAGGTCGGCCAACAAGACAGACTCCTAATCATGGTTTCAAAGGTATGTTTTCTTAAAACTATAATAACATTTGATTGGGCTGTCTGATTGAGCTTATTCAAAAACCATTAGAAAGAGAAAATATAGAATATTGTATTGGAGTAAGTATTATAACTATTTGAGATTGTTATTCCTAATATATTGAGGTTTTAAGTTGAGGTTTGGGTTATACCTAAATTAAGAATCAACGACAATACCTAACTTTAATGGAGATGAAGATAAAGATAAAAATAGTCCCGGGGAATGGCTTAAAATGATAAAGAAAAATTGCAAGAATACTTATAGGGTATGTCTTTATTTGAATGGTGAAGATAATAAGTGGTGATGTATATTTAATACAAATACTAGATGAAGCACCACATGGGAATTATTTGAATAAGTATTCTCAAACAAATGGATCAAGGACAAAAAAATAGAGGAAATGTATAAAATTCAAGATGAGTTAAAAGAAGCAAATGAAGAGATCAAGGATAAAAATTATGAGTTATACAATATGCAATCCCTTAATGAATTGCTCATTAAGGAGGTTAATAACTTAAACAAATAAAAGAGTAGCAAAGAAAAATAATATTCAAGTGAAGAATTCAAAAATAAAGACGAAGAGATATCTAGATTACAAAACCATAATAAAAACTATTGGATGAGGTTAAGAAATTGAAATAATAAAAGAAGAACTGTCAAAATAAAAAAGAAATAAGGATCTCGGATGTGTAATCTGCCAAAAGACTTGCATAGGGAATTTGCAACATGGTTGAAGAATCCATAAATATTGATAAGGTAAAATCAGAAATGAAATCTAGAATAGAAGAAGGACGTCAAAATTTGATAAATGGGGTGACATTGTAGCTTCAAAAAGAGAAACAAGACAATATGCAAGAGGGTCACCAGAAGAAACATTAAGAAGTTGAACTCCATATAGAGGATTTGCATGCCAAATATGATGGTATTATATCGAAGGATAGAGTAATCAAAGACCAAGCAAAGATGATCGAGGATGACATTGTCTCTGAATATAAGAGATATGAAATAGTTGTCCATAATGAAGAAAAACCATCAAACATAAAACCATATTGGCACCTTCATTATTAGGAAAGATTCAAGGAAGAAAATAAGATCGATATCAACATTATCAAGGAATAATATGGAATACTCATCAATATTCAAGGAATATGGAATCACAAAACCATTATTCCAGAAGACATCATCATACACAAACATCGACTACAAATTGGAGAATATTCAACACGTTGAAAAGAAAATAATGCGACAACGATTCACCAAGGATTACGACTGAAAAGAATTGATTTTGGATGGATAGATCATCATCAATGGAAGGAAGAAACTAGGAACATAAGAAAATCATATTACCTGGTTCCATCACACATGAAGCCTTTAATTGCAAAGCTTTGAGGAAAAATATTCTTGAAGGAGAGTACTATGTTATGACCCAAGGGGATCATATATGGGGATAAATATATATGATATGACCCCAAGCGGGGGGCATATATGGGCCTAAATATACACGTAATGTGTACATATATATGTAATAAGGTCATTCTAATGGTAAAGGGGCCTCATGTGAAAGTGTGAATAGGTATATACAGAGGTCATGTATTTATTATTGGAGACATGTGAATTGTGATTTATGAAGGTATTTGGTTATTTGTTTTGTTTCCCTTATTATTTAAGGAGTTATTGTGTAACTTATCTATCTTGGAGTTTCTCTCCAGACTATCATTCTATACATGGTGTGTATTTTTGTTCTGTTATGATAATTTAAGCATTTGAATCATTACAACTTCACTCAAAGCTGAACACTTTTGGAAAATTTCTCCCAAATGTTATTGTCCTTGTACAATTATCAAGAGAGTGGGGTATGTGGCCTACTAGTTAGCTCATCCTAGATTTTCTAATATCCATCTTTTTTTTCATGTCTCATGCTCCATTCTAATCTCTAACCAGTGAGACATCATCTTTGTGAGCACACCATCAAGGAAGTGTTAGTTTTATGCAAAGATACAACTCTAGAAGATGCCACCTGGGAGTCTACCACCATTTTACAACAATTTCCTCAGCTCAATCCTTGAGTACAAGGTTATTCTTCAGGGGGGATGTTAGGGACCTAACCTCCCTAACGCCTCAGGTAGGTAGAATAATATATTTTATATTTAATAAAGGTTTCCATTAGTTAATAAGGCCTATTTAATAAATGTGAACAAGTTAATGCAAGAAGACTTAATATAAGCTTCCATTCTAGAAATATATATTGGTGCATAACTAGAGACTGGGGTTCTCGGAGGTTACCAAAAAAGACACCATTGTATTCTAGAAGTGCTGACATATTCAAACTTTTGCAAGGGAAGGAGGTCTCACCCTAAGCACAATTGAGACTTGTGTGAGGTGAAGTGAATCAAAGAGGATACATCACCAGGTATGGCACAACATAATGCAGATTTATGCTTTAACATATAAAGACTTGTTTTACCAATTGACTAATCCAACATAAACATCATATTAACCATGTTGAGCATCATACAAACAATTCCATACATCAAAGATAGTGGATAAATACCAAATGCACAGTACAAAATTAATTGTGTAATGAAGAAACTACAAATTCATACACATCATAACCAAAATTTTAGAGCCAAACTGATATCTTATATTATTAGTATCTCAAAATTCATGATCCCATGAGTATATCCTTTTATCATAGCTTTATGTTACTCTCCATGTTACAATACCTTCTAGAGGTTCTATCACTACTGTGCAAGCACAATTATTCCCACAAAACCTATTACAATAGCTTATCATACTAGACACGATAACAACAATGATGATAAATTTATAACAGAGGGAAACAACAATAATACTAGCAGCAAAAATGTAATAGCACACAATATTACTAACAACCAACCAACCCTTTCCCATTACATATTCCCATATTTCTAGTTTTCACTCGACTAGTTCTTGACTTCTTGATTCTGCTAGTAACTTTTATTGATTCTTCTTCTGTTTCTTTTCCCGCTTTCTCCTTGAATGCACTCGAATATTATATCTATTTACACTTTCTTGTTCAGTTGGTGCATGCTCCATTTTCACACCTGGAACACTTTCAATTATCTTTCCACTTATCCTAGTTGTTCTTTGTCGCTTCTACTCTTTCTCTAGAATGTTGCACTTTCCCGTAAAACTTTATCCTTTACAAAAAATTAGATTTTCTTCAAAAAAAGAGGGCCCAATAGGCCCCAACCAAAACCTTTGACTCGTCTCGAGTTAACCTTCTGGATCATTCCCATGAAATTCCATAAATGGAGGGCCCAAATTCGATACAATGACGAGAGCCTACTCACAAAAATTCTCATAGTGCTCAACACGAGCCTGCCAATTCCTTTCTAAACTTGAGGCTCTCACAAAAAATTCTTGAGGGGAAGTTACATTGGGCTCCTTTGGATGCATGGCCAAGAGAGTACTCTATTCTGTGTCAGCAATGGATTCAAGTTGTTGCATCTGAATATATTATGCCTGCATAGTGAGCTACAAGTTGTGAAGATCTTTCTTTTTAGACCCAGTGGATTCATCTAGTGCATCCAACCATTTGTCTTCAACTTGAAGTTATACAAACTTAGTGGCCTTCTCAACAATTTCAATCATAACTTTGGATTCCACATGCATGTTGTTGAGTTTTGCATGCAATTCCATGATTGGTTGGCTACATTGATGTAGTAAACCAACCCAGCCTTTGACCATGTTGAAGAGCCAATGACACTCATCCACACATGCATGAAGTGAACACTAGAACATATTTCCCTCTATAACTACCTGTGTAATATTTTGCATCATTTCTTTGGACAAATTTGTTTCCTTCAATTTAATTGCAACCAACTCCTGCTGCAGGGTATTCGTCTTTACAACTAGTTGGGACCAGGAACTAGTAGTGAGCTCAACATGTTGATGAGGCACGAATGGACTAATATCTTTAGGTATCTCTAGTTCCATATATAAAAACGAGGACCCAACTTGGAATAGTTTATCTGACATAGCTGCAACAAAATATTTAACCTACATGCAATCCATGCTCGTATTCCATGGTGGAAGAGGCTACTGTGATGACATATCACAGTGAATGTGTTTATTATATGAGATTGTCATTTTTTTTCTCAACTGCAATGATCCATTGTTCCATATAATCAATAGAGGTGTGTAAAATATGAAACAGTTGTGGGGTATCCCACGTGGAAAAATCTACACTGGTAAGAGATGTGTCCAAGGGAAACCATGAAGTAAGCAGTTGACCACTTACAACAGAATGGTCTGACAAGCTGGGGGTATGAGAACCATCTAGACTAGTTGAGGGAGCTATGAATCTCTGTGAAAGCCTGTCATGTACCTCTTGAAGAAGCACTGCAACCACACTTGTTTTCTCCACACATAACTTGAGGATAGCTCAACATTGTTGGGGTTAATGTAGCATGAGTGCAAGTTATTTCTTAATGGAACTGGAATTGTGAGATGAGTGCACATATTCCTAGGTGTCCATCTATGTATATAGTGCATCCAATTCCATATCTGTGTACATTTGTACCTATCTCTGGCTCAAAATGGGGAACAATTTATGGCTATGTATCCAAAGGGACTTAGCTCTACGAAACCTAGGTAAGAACATATAATATTAGGATGGTGGTGTTGAAAACTGTAGTAGAGGGGTCGACAAATTCTTGTAATATAGTGTCTAAATGGGTGTGGTTGGGGCATGAGGAAGTTGTGAATTGACATCAACAGGTAAGGCATTATCTTGGTTGGGTAGTTCCTCAAAGATGGGGGTATATTTTTGTGTCATTGATGGGTCATCCACAATGGTTATCATTGTGGCTGATGATGGAAGGGGGTTAGTGGCACGAATGGGAGTGGTAAAGTTGTGGGTTAGAGGTGGAAGGGAAAATAATGAAGTGGCAGTAGTGACAATGGGGTAATTGTTAGACTTGGAGTGCAAGTCGGTGCAAAGATTCTTTTGAGGGAAAATATAAGTAAGTACTTCATGAAATTTCTTACTTGATATAGTGGTGTCATATTATATAGAGGAGAAGGGAATCTGAGCCACACCCCAAAGTAACACTTCCTCTTCACCTTCATCATCCCCTTCCTCTATGCTAGAAGGTGTCCTCTCTCACTTTTCTAAGTTGGTCTCTACACCATATGTCTGCAAAGGATCTTACCATTGCATGATTGTAGGCATCATGTAAGAGACACTCGATTTATTCTTTTCAAAAATGACACCTGGAAAGGAGGTGAATTCCTTGTATAACATGGCAACATCCAAATAAAATGGTAAAGGGTTCATATGGAAAATATCTAGAGCAGTTCCAAGAGGTCGTACAAATGTATGATCATGGTTCATCCTGAACCATATGATGTGGGTGTGTCGATTGAGTAGTGATTGTGGGATCCATGGTCTTTGTGTTTCATCAATTAGGTCATTATAAAATTGAGAAAAGGATGCAATGTGAGTTTTTTCATTGGTGGTCACAGTTCGAATATGTCAGACATGCTAGGAATCGAAGAGTTTAGCAATGTAGTTGTCAGATGCGGAAGAGATGTTGCAACCCTGCAACAACTACCACTTTTGTACAGTGAATGCTACTAATAAGTATCCATATATGAAGTAACTTACCTTCTCATGCACATCCATGGAAGCCTGTAACATTTATGTGAGGAAGTGTTTACACCAATTCAAATGTGCACCATTTTTGTTGAATTCTACTACTACTATGGCATCAGGGGTGCACTCGTTTTTTGTGTAATTATTCATTCCTTTCCCACCAATAAAATAGTATGCCATATGGAATTTATAATTGTTGATCAGTGCAATGTGCACTTCATGAAATCCTCGCCTAGTTCTATATTTTTCATATAAGATAATTTCACCCTTTTTTCTCCCATGCTTCCTAGAGCCTTGGAAGTCGTCTATAGCATGCTTCCCTTCCATGGAAACCTAGTGAGCTTATGAATTTCCTCAACATGAATGGGATAGGCCTAGTATAACCATAAGGTAGTGTTATGCACCTAGAAGACAAGGAATTTTGTGCACCGACCGACTTATTTAGTAGTTCCAAAGACTAGTAGGTCACAAAGACTCATCAAGGTGGAATATCATAGTGGTATGTACTTAGTTTTTCACTGCACTGAAATTTTCCATTCAACAATGTGTTACAATCCATAAATTCATGAGTATCCATTTGTGGAAACAAGGAATCTGTGAAATTCAGGTCAACCAATCAAGTTTTCTCGACCTTCCCATGGAGATCACCCTTAACTATAACATTCAGATCAATAAATTCCTTAGGAATTACAATTTTTAGAAGGGCTCCTTGACTAGTAGTGCATACCATCGTAACATACCAACGTTGGTAGAAAATGTGCACTGTTGGACAAAGGCACGGTCTCATAAAGTTATCATGGGGATCCAAGCCTGAAGATACAAAGAACTTGATGAAAACATGATATCGATCAACAGTTATCCAAAGGAGAGTTTATAAACAATGGCAGGGGATGGTGAAGACATTAAAAACCATTAATATAGACAAGATGGCACCCATTTTGGGATTAATGTCGGACATCATGAGTAGAAACAAAAAAATCTATGAGGTGAGGTGGGAAATTAAGGGAAAAAGTGGAAACACAACTTAGGGATATTGGGGTGAACAGGAAAGTAATGGCCTCATCAATGATCACCCAAAAAAATACTGAAAAATGTGAGAACGTAAATGAATCCAACTAATAATGATGAGACAACAAGCGAAAAGGTATCAATGACATTTAACTAACCCAGTGATAGCGATATGCACGAGTTTTGATCTTGGAGGATACGAGATATGAAGGGATTTGATTTATACCTACCCAACGACAAAGTTGATATCCAATATGGATAAATTGATAGGGACTACTAGAAGATAGGACAAGTGAAAGTTGAACACGTCACCAATCTATTGACAGACATGGAAAACAACAATTAATGAAAATCCTACCTATTTTATGCACTCCCCTGTACATGAGTGCTACACAATTTCACTTACTAAGAAGAAATGTAGGGCATCAACCACACACCATTCACCCATCCAGGATGAATAATACCATCTCGTTTTGTGAGCCTAACAACACTAGATTCATGGATTTCCGCAACTATAAAATGTCCCATCGAGTGCATCAGTAGCTTCCTTGGATGTTTATGATACTTGATATCATGTAAGAGGACTTGTTCACCTTAATTAAATGACATATTCTTAATATTTCATTCATGCCAAGAACTTTTTAGATCCTTTTCCACCGTCTGATGAAACTATTCTAAGAATCTAGCTTCTTGAAGTTCCATTAATTCCACAGTTCGTGTTACGATGGATTCATCATCTTTCATCGTAGTAGCTTGCGAAATGAATAGAATCAGAGTTATAAACTCAAATGGAAATACTTCTTCTTGTCCATATACTAACTAAAATGGGGTATCCCTATGTAATCTCTTTGTAGTAGTTCAATAAGCCCATAAAACAGTTGGAACTCTCATCTCAATCATCTCAATTTGCACAACATACTTTCGTTAAACCCCTTTCTAATATCTTGTCGAATGATTCTATTGTTCCATTCCCTTGAGGATGGTATGGAATTATCTCATGGTAATAAATCAAAAAATATCTTGTGAGGGTTGCGATAGTGTCACTAATAAAATGAGATCCTTGATCATTGGTCAAGCTCCGAGGAAACCCAAACCTGGTAATTATATTCTCAAAAATGAACTGTGTTGTTGTCTGTAGAGAAATCTTGAACATATTCTACTTCAACCCAATGAGTCAAGTAATTGGTTGCAGTAATAATGTATCTTTACATAGAATTCCTCATAGGGGGATTTATTGGACTGATGAAATCAACAACCCACTTTTCAAAGACTTGCAGTGATCGAATAGGGTGTAAGAGTAACTCATCATGGTGGGATGGATTTCCAACTCACTGATAGATATCACATGCCCTGGCATATTCATTGGCATCCTTGAATACCATTGGCCACCATAATCCTACCTGTAATACCTTCTAGGAAATTTATTTTCCACCGACATGTCCTCTTGCAAATCCACTGTGACACTCCCATAGAATATCTTATCTCTCATGGTGAAGCTGTTAAGCCCTAATATTGGCTCATTACCACTTAATTGGGGCATATTAGATTAGTAATTTTATTTTATTTATGTCGGCTTTAGGCCATTAGTTGTAATTTAGATTAGTAATGTTATTTTATTTATGTCGTCTTTAGGCCATTAAACCTCCTAGTCTCCTATATATACGAAGGAGACATTTTCATTTTGAATCATCTTGTACTTGAACATTTAAGTGGGGTAAAAGGAGGTTTCCCCCTCAAAGAGGCTTATTATCTGAGATTATCTCTTTTTCAAGGCGTTGAGTACTTTTCCTGAGGTTTTTCTATGATATATTGATGTTTGGTTCTTAACATATGGTATCAGAGCTCAAGGTCTTGGGGTTTCGCTGCTACATCTGAGACACCGTGGAATTTTCGCTATA
>ML792195.1:92960-104923 GCA_009831015.1 Picea engelmannii
AGTCTCCTATATATACCAAGGAGACATTTTCATTTTGAATCATATTGTACTTGAACATTTAAGTGGGGTAAAAGGAGGTTGCCCCCTCGAAGAGGCTTATTATCTGAGATTATCTCTTTTTCAAGGCGTTGAGTACTTTTCCTAAGGTTTTTCTATACTATATTGATGTTTGGTTCTTAACAGAAGCACACAATGTTTGAGGATGTTATACAATCCTAATTTGTACAATTTTCCTATAATCAATTGATACTTTGTTGCTTGAACCACTAGGCGTTTCTATTGAGTTGTTGAATAACCTCTAGGGTAGGCAGGCGTTCTTAGAAATAAGGCAATGCCAGAAAATTAAACAGGAATAGATTCAACCTTGAAAATAGTTACATATGGGAGTTGATCATCTAAATCTATGCCACTCCCTCTTGATTCTAGCCTAGAAAAACAGTCTGGACGCATGTTTAATTTTCTTGAGTTAACAATGAACTCAAAAGAAAGTTCCTAAAACAACAATAACCATATCCAAATTCTATACATGGTGTGTACTTCTATTATGTTATGATAATTTAAACATTTGGATCATTACATTTGGTATCAGAGAACTGATCTTAGGGCTTTGCTTGCTCAAGAAAGTCATTTTGGAAGTCTTACTATAAAATTTTCTCAAAGCCACTTCAGAAGGAAACAATTAGAGGATGTTTAGAAGACTTATTCGAGTACTTGTGGTATGAATTTTAGCTTCTGGTTTGTTTTACTTTCAGATATACACTCTTTGGAAGATAGGCTTTTTTACTAGTCTTGTATCTAGTGTCAAACATGTTTTCCAGGTAAAAAAATCATAACATTCATAGAATATCCAAATTATGAGATACCAATTTCATTGGAAAGAGTAAAGTATGTAGTATGTTTTGTGAAAGTTTCAAAATCATATATCAAATATTGAGTGTGTGGCATGTTGTACAAGTTAGATCTCCCATAAAGGCATAAAATCAGCAAGGTTTGAGAAAGTTTCTTTAACTTTCCTTGGCACATGCAATTTCAGTCAAAACTATGGAATTGTAGAGAAGACATTTCATAACACTACAGGTAAAATATTCATACTCACAAGGGAAAAAATTTCAGAAATACAACAAAAAGTAGGTCGGCGACCATGACATACTCCAAATCAGGGTTTGAAAGGTATGTTTACTTAAAACTATCATAACTTTTGATAGGGGTGTCTGATTGAGATGATTCAAAAACCATTGGAAAGAAAATATATATAATATTGTATTGGAGTAAGGGTTATAAATATTTGAGATAATTATCCCTAATATATTGATGTTGTAAGTTGAGGTTTTTGTTAGACCTAAATTAATAATCAATGACAATACCTAACTTTAGTGGATATGAAGATAAAAATAAAACCAGTCTTGGGGAATGACTTAGAATGATAAGGAAAAATTGCAAGACTCCTTTTGAGGTATTTCTTTATTTGAAGGAAGAAAAAAAATTCAATATGAACATTATCAAGGAAAAAGATGGAATACTCATCAATATTAATGGAATATGGCATCACAAAACCATTATTCCAGAAGATATCATCATAGACCAACATCTACTACAAATTGAAGAAGATTCAACATTGATATATGGAATCAAGGGAAAGAAAATCATGCGACAACCATGCACCAAGGATTACAAGTGAAACTAATTTATTTTGGATGGATGGATCATCATCAATGAAAGGAAGAAAATAGGAACATAAGAAAATCATATTACCTAGTTCCATCACATGTGAAGCCTTTAAATGAAAAGCTTTCAGTAAAATTTGTTTTCAAGGAAAGTACTATGTTATGACCCAAGGGGAGTATATATGGGGCTAAATGTATATGGGCCTAAATATACATGTAATGTGTGTGTGTATATACATATAATAAGGTCGGTCTAATAGTAAAGGGGCCTCATGTGAAAGTGTGAATAGGTATATACAAAGGTCATGTATTCATTATTGGAGACATGAGAATTGTGATTTATGAAGGTATTTGGTTATTTGGAGCGGGTTCCCTTATTCTTTAAGGAGTTATTGTGTGAGTTATCTATCTTGGCATTGTGATCCACACTAACATTCTATACATGGTGTGTATTTTTGTTCTGAATTTAAGCATTTGAATCATTACAATGCCACTCAAAGCCAAACACTTTTGGAAAATTGTTCCCAAATTTTATGGTCCTTGTACAATTCTCAAGCAAGTGGGGTATGTGGCCTATTAATTAGCTCTGCCCAAACATTCTAACGTCCATCATGTTTTTCATGTCTCATGCTACATTCTAAGCCTGACCAGTGAGAGTATCATCTTCGTCACCCCACCATCAAGGAAGTGTTAGTTTCATGGAAAGATACAACTCCATAAGATGCCACCTGGGAGTCGACCACCATTTTGAAACAATTTCCTCATCTCAAGCATTGAGGAAAAGGTTGTTCTTCGGGGGGGATGTTAGGGACCTAACCTCCCTAACCCCTCACGTAGGTATAATAATATATTCTCTATGTAATAAAGGTTGATATTAATTAATAAGGCCTATTTAATAAATGTGAACAAGTCAATGTAAGAACAACTAATAGAAGCTTATGCTTCTAGAAATATAGATTGGCACAAAATTGGAGACTGAGGTTCTCATAGGTTACCAACAAAGATACCATTGTATTCTAGCAACGTTAGCATATTCAACCTTCCGCAAGGGAAGGATATCTCACCCGAAGTGTAGTTGAGACTTGTGTGAGGTGAAGTGAATCAAAGAGGATGCATCACCAAGTTTGGCACAACATAATTCATATTCATTATTTAACATACAAATAATTGTATTAACAATTGACTAATCCAACATAAACATCACATTAACCATGTTGAGCATCATACAAAAAAGTACAGATATCAAATATAGTGGCTAAATACCAAATACATGGTACAAAAGTAATTGCACAATGAAGAAACTACAAAGTCATACACATCATAACCAAAATTTTATGGCGCAACTAATATCTTATATTATCAATATCTCATAATTCATGATCCTGTGAGTATATCCTTCTATCATAGCTTTTACATTACTCTCCATGTTACAATACCCTCTACAAACTCTATCGCTATTGTGCAAGCACAATTATTCCCACAAAACCCATTACGATATCTTATCATACCATACAGAATAACAACAATGGTGATATCTTGATAACAAAGGGAAAAAACAATAATACTAGAAAAAATAGTCTATTAGCACACAATCTGACTAACAACAAACCAACCCCTTCCCTTTACATATTCCCATATTTCTAGTTTTCACTCGACCACTTCTTGACTTCTTGATTCTGCTATTATCTTTTCTTGATTTCTCTTCTGTTTCTTTTTCCACTTTCTCCTCGCATGCAATTGAATATTCTAAATATTTCCACTTGCTTGTCCATCTAGTGCATGCTCTATTTTCATTGTTGACACACTTATATTTAGCTTTCTTCTTATCCTAGTTTTTCTCTGCCACTTCTAATATTTTGTTCGACCGTTGCACTTTCCCACAAAACTTTAGCCTTTCCACAAAATGATATTTTCTTCAAAAACAAAGTGCCCAATAGGCCCCAACCACAACCTTTGACTCATCTTGAGTCAACTTCCTGGCACGTTCCCATGAAATTCCATAAACAGAGGGCCCAACTTCTATACAATGATTAGAGCCTGCTCACGGAAATGGTCATAGTGCTCAAAGAGGTCCTGTCATTTCCTTTCCAAACTAGAGGCTCCCACAACAAATTCTTGAGTGACAGTCACATTGGGATCCTCTAGATGTGTGTCTAAGAGAGTAGCCTATTCTATGTCAGCAGGATTCAATCTATTGCATCTAAATATATTATGCCTGGACCGTGGGCCAGAAGTTGTGAAGCTATTTCTTTGCATCCCTAGTGGATTCATCTAGTGCTTCCAACCATTTTTCTTCGGCTTCAATTTATGAAAACTTAGCGGCCTTGTCAACATGGTCAATCATAGGTTTGGATTCCACATGCATGTTGTTGAGTTGTGCATGAAATTTTGTGATTTATTGGCTACATTGATCTAGAAAACCAACCGAGTCATTAACAGTGTTGAAGAGCCTATTACACTCATCAACACGGGCATGAAGTGAAGACCATCATTTTTTTTCCTATGCAACTAATTGCGTAAGATTTTGCATCATTTCTTTGGGATTCTTTGTTTCCTTCAATTTAATTACAACCAACTCCTGCTGGAGGTTATCCATCTTTACATCCAGTTGGGACCAGGCACTAATAATGAGATCAATTGGTTGTTGGGGCATGACTGAAGTGATATCTTGAGGTAGCTCTAGTTCCATCTATCAAAAGGAGGACCAAACTTGGAGTAGTTTATTTGAAACAACTACAACAAAGTATTTGACCTACACATCAAATCCATGCTCATATTCCATGGTGGAAGAGGCTACTATGATGGCATATCAGAGTTATTGTGTTTCCTCTCTACACGCGTCGTTTGTTTGCTCAGTTGCAATTGTTGGCTATGTGTTATATTATTTGCATGAGTAGTATGTGTTTCCTTGGGGGATGAAGGGGGGTGAAATATCCCCACACGGGGGTTCGGGGGAAAATCCCATGAGAAATTTGTTTTCCTCTAGAAACGTGTCACATTTTTGGGTAGATTTTCAGCAGATGGTTTTTGCCAATGGTTTTCTATTTCCAGTTAAGGAATTAGGGTTGTTGACTAATCCATGTCATTGGGTTAGGGTTTTGGATGTCGCTGGCTCTTATATGTATATTGTATTGTAAACAATGTATCACAATGAATGAATATAGAATATGATTCTTTTCTCGGTTTGGGTTTCCAGGGGAAAAATCTTTGTGTAATGTTTGTATTTGCCATTGTATCTTTTCTGTTCTTTTACTAAAAATTTGTTTACAGTAAATATTGTACAAGGTTAAAATCTATAGCAATGATATGTTGTTCTATCCAATCACTAGAGGCGCATAAAAGATGTGTAACAACTCTGGTTAAATAGATGCATAGGGATTATTAAGTAAAATTAATTAGATAATTAATTGTCCTAATATGGTTTTAGTTAAACAATGATTAGTATTAATAATATTAATTAATTACTTATTTATTAATCAATTGACTCATTAAAGGTTGTGTAATGAATTAAAGTGGCTTAATAATTTTAATTTATTTAATTAAATACTTTACGTATGCAGGGGGGAAATGAAGCATTAATTAAGGATAAGATACTAAAGGAGGGGATAAGATAATAAAGAAGGGGATAAGGTAATAAAGGAGGAGATAAGGAAATTAATGAGGGGGAGGAGAGTCGGTGAAGGGGGGATATGACGGAAGAGTCCTACGGGATGATTATTTTTGGGGAAGGAAGAATTTTGGAGGAGCATTGTATTTTCTGTGGCAGGTATTTATGTGGCATATAGTTCTATGGAATATTGTCTGGTGGGAGAAGTTTGGTTTTGGGGGTTTTTGGTGAACCATTGTAGGGGGCACTGGGTTGCTGGGGGTTTTGGGCACAGGGGCCAGGATTCCTTTCGGTACCCTGGAGCTAGGGAGCCAGACAGGATGCTCCTAGCTGGTTGGGTGGTTAGTCGGTTTGGGAAAGGTTTGGTCAAGCAGCAAGCTGGGCAAGGCAGCAGGGAGGACAACCAGACAAGTGAGAGTTTAGCATCAGACGAAGGTATTTAAATTTATGTAATTGTTTTATGTATTAAAGGAATATGTAGTGTTATGTCGTCATTCATAAGTTTATTATGATCTGTTCAATAAATTTTATATATGATGGTTATAAAGTATTAAAAATGTTAGGATAACCTTTCTTTAAAATAAATCTTTTTTTTTCTCTTGTTTTATAAGGCTCTGTTGAGCATAACCTTACAAGATGCAACAGTTGTGGGGTAGTCCACGTGGAAAAATATACAATGGTAAGAGATGTGTCAAAGGGAAACCTTGAAGTAAGAGATTGACCACTTACAACAGAACGTTCTGACAAGCTAGGGGTACTAGCAACATATGGACTAGTCAAGGGAGATCTGAAGCTATACACAAGCCTATCATGGACCTCCTGAGGAAGCCTTGCAACCACACTAGTTTTCTCCAAACATAACTTGAGGATAACTCGACATTTTTGGGGGTCCTCTAGCATGGGCGCAAGTTGTTTCTTAACAGAACTAGAGTTATGAGATAAGTGTGTGTCCTCCTGGGTGTCCATCTGTGTATCTAGAGCATCCAAGTCCATCTGTGTGTTTACCTTTAACCCTATATATAGCTCAGAATGGGGAACAATATATGTCTATGTATCCAAATGGACTTGGCTCTACAAAACCTAGGGAAGAGAAGATGGTATCAGGATGGTCGTGATGGAATTTGTAGTAGAGGGGTCGAAAGATTCTGGTAAGACAATGTCAAATTAGGCGTGGTTGGGGCATGCAGAATTCTTGAATGGACATCAATGGGTTAGTTATGGTGTTGGTTGGGTAGTTCCTCAAAGATGGGGGTATATTTATGTGTCACTAGTGGATCATCCAGAATGGTTATCATAGTGGCCAATGAGGGAAGGGGGGTAGTGGTATGAATGGGAGTGGTAGCTGTCTGGGTCAAAGGCGGAAGGGAAAACAATGATGTGGTGACAGTGACAATGGGATCAATGATGAAATTGGAGTGCAATTCGGTGTGAAGCTTATTTCAATCGAAAATATAAGTAAGGACTTCACGAAATTGCTTACCCGATATAGTGGTGTCATCTAGGATAGAGGAGAAGAGAATATGAACCACCCCTCAAGTAATAATTCATGTTCACCTTCGTCGTCCCCTTCCTATATTATGAAAGGTGTCTCGTGTCACTTTGCTGAGCTTGTCTATGCACCATAGGTTTATGGAGGAGCTTATCGTTGCATGATGGTAGGCATCGTATAAGAGACACCCAAATTCTTCTTTTTGACAATCACTCTTGGACAGAAGTTGACTTCCTTTTCTAACATGGCCTCATACAAATAAAATGGCAAAGGGTTCATATGGAAAAGAGTTGGAGAAGCTCCAAGAGGTTTCAAAAATGTATGATCACGACTCATCCCGAACCAAATGTTTTTGGTGTGTCAATTGAGCAGTGATTGTGGGATTTGTGGCATTTTTGTCACATCGATGAGGTCACTATAACATTGAGAAAAGGATGCAATGTGAGTTTTTTCATTGGTGGTCACAGTGCAAATATTCCAGGGGTCGAAGAGTTTAGCAATGCAACTGTCATATGTGCGAGAGATGTTGCAACCCTGCGGTGGATAACACTTCCACACAATGAATGATACTAATAAGTATCCATGTATGATGTACCTTAACTTATAAAAGACATCCATGCAAGGATGGAACATTTATATGAGGAATTTTTTACACCAATTCAATGGTGCACCATTTTTATTGAATTCTACTACTACTATGGCATCAAGGGTGCACTCATTTTTTGTGTAATTCTTCATTTCTTTCCCAACAATCAAACAGCAGGCCATGTGGACCTGCTCATTTTTTATCAGTGAAATGTGCACTATGTGACCTCCTCTCCTAGTTTTGTATTTGTCATATAGCATTATTTCACCCTTTTTTCTCCCATGCTTCCAAGAGCCTTGGAATGCATCTGTAACATCCTTCCCTTCCATGGAAACCCCGTGAGCTTATGAATTTCCTCGACATGAATGGGATAGGCCTAATATAACCATAAAGAATTGTTATGCACCTAACTGATAAGAAATTTTGTGCACCGACCAACTTCTCCAGTAGTTCCAAAGACTAGTAGGTTGTGAAGACTCATCAAGGTGGAATCTCATAGTGGTATGTACTCAATTTTTCACTGCACTAAAATTGTCCATTCAACAATGTTTTGTAATCCATAAATTCATGAATATCCATTTGTGGAAACAAGGAATCATCTGTGAAATCCAGGTCAACCAGTCAAGTTTTCTCGACCTTCTCATGGAGATCACCCTGAACTATAATATGAAGATCAATACATTCCTCTGGAATAACAATTTTTGGAAGGGATCCCAGACCAGTAGTGCAGATCATCGTAACATACCAACGTTGGTAGACAAAGTGCACTGGTGGAAAAAGGTGCGGGCTCACAAAGTTCTCATGGGGCTCCAAGACTGAAGATACAAAGAACTTGATGAAAACATGATACCGGTGAGAAGTCAAACAAAGGAGAGTTTATAAGCAATGGCAGGGGATGGTGACGACATTAACAACCATTAAGAGAGACAACATGGCACCCATTTTGGGATTAATGTTGGACATGATGAGTAGAAACAACAAAATATGTGAGGCGATGTGGGAAATTAAGGGAAAAAGTGGAAACACAATGCAGGGATATCGGGGTGAACAGGAAAGTAATGGCTTCACTAATGATCACCCCAAAAATTATTGACAACTGTGAGGACATAAGTGAATCTGACTAATAATGACGTTGCAACCAAAGAAAAGGTATCAACGGTATTTAACTAACCTAGTGATAACGATAGGCACGAGTTTCGATCTTGGAGGATATGATATATGAAGGGATTTTATTTAGACCTCTCCAATGAGAAAGTTGATATCCGAGATGGATAAATTGATAGGGACTACTAGAAGCTAGGAAAAGTGATAGTCGGACACATCACCAATCTATTGACGGAAATGGAAAATAACAACTAATGAAAATCCTACCTATTTTATGCACTCCCCTGTACAAGAGTGCTACACAATTTCACTTACCAAGCATAAATGTAGGGCTTTAGGCACACATCGTTCACCCATCTAGGATGAATAATACCATCTCATTGCGTGAGCCTAACAACACCAGATTCACGGATTCCAAAACATAAAATGTTGGAGTTACTTCACACACCTAGGATTTCTTTTTCCTAAGTTATTTCCTTGTTTATTAGTCTTTATTCAGTATCCTATATTTTAGGAAGAATATTCCTCTAGGGAGAATATTCTCTTTAGTTTTCACTTCAGTTTGACTAGTTGAGTGGAGTCTAGATGCTACATTGGTTTTGTCACCATGCAACATTGGGATCATCACCAGCTAATGCAGATTTTTCTTGGGATCATCACTATACTAGTGAATTCCCCATGATTCCCTAATTCCTCCTCACTTTACTATGTTTCAAATAGTTAACTGAAGATTGGTAGACTAGTTAACTCAGCTAGGTGGTAGTTCACTCCCGTAACTGCCCGAGAGACTAGACTAGATGGAAGTTCACTCTCGTCACTGCTGGTGTGTGTCAATATCACTCTATACCACCACTATGTTGCATTGTCTTCACCTCTAGTGTGCATTGGTTGATTTATACATAGTATATCATGTGTAAATTATTCATTATTCATTACGGTTAATCAAAATTCTTCCATTCTTTCTCTCTTGCTTCTTCTTTCTCAATTTCTCTTTGTAAATGTGTGTGTTATTTTCTCTCTCTCTCTATATATATGTATTATGTGTAGGTTCAACACATTTACATGGTATCAAAGATGATGGACTGCTAAGAAAAATCTACACCAAATTATTTTGGCAGGTACCAAAGATTGAAGACAACGAAAAATGTAATTCCCAAAAGAATTCATTATTACACCTTAAAATTTATTTTCATGGAAGGAGAAGATTGTCATGCATATTCAAAGAATAGGATTGTATAGGTTAACCATGAATACAAATACATAACTGACATCAGCCATAGAAAAATCCAATTATCTAAATCAAATGGATGAAGCATTCAAAACAATTTGCAGTCTCATTTCTCCCGATCTCCTTTTTCACATATCTTCATGTAAAAACCCAAATGAAGCCTATAACATCATGGAAGGGATATTTGGAAAATAGTATGAAATAAGGGGACACATGCTCGAGGTGGAATTTCTCACATTGGATCCAAAAACCTTCGACAATCTCCAAGATTTATTTACAAAATACAAGGATTTGTTGTCCCAACTCAAAGCTTGCGAGGTTGATAAATATAAGGAGGAGAAACAAATGTTTCTCACCATTCTATACAAACTTGGTACTTAATTATCTGTGTTTGTATCCTCATTCCATTAAGTCAAATTCTCCTCTGGATCCACCTGGAAGATTCCTTCTCTTGAGGAATTTATCGAATTCCTGACACAAGAGTAAACCAAGCTCATCAACATGGGAAAAATAAAAGGCCCAAAGGTGCATGTAGTTATTGTGCAAGATGGAAGACATCAATATCAGAAATACAAATATAAATACAAAATGAAAGATCATGTAAATCTAAAGAAGGATGTTATGCCCTAATATTGGCTCATTACCCCTTAATTGGGGCATATTACATTAGTAATGTTATTTTATTTATGTTGGCTTTATTGAATTAGTTGTAATTATACCTCCTAGTCTCCTATATATACCAAGGAGACATTTTAATTTGGAATCATCTTGTACTTGAACATTTAAGTGGGGTAAAAGGAGGTTGTCCCCTCGAAGAGGCTTATTATCTGAAATAATCTCTTTTTCAAGGCGTTGAGTACTTTTTCTAAGGTTTTTCTATGCTATATTGATATTTGGTTCTTAACATATGGTATCAAAGCTGAAATTTTAACCCAACGTACCTTGATCCGTCTACTAAATATCCTCCAAGTTGTTCCTTATGAAACATTGTAGAAAAAAAGTTATAGCGAAAATGTCAAGGTGTCTCAGATGTAGCAACGAAACCCCAAGACCAGGCCTTTCTCTGTGCTATCTCAATCATCCAAACTGATTGGATAATAGAAGCAAGGGATCAATGGAAGAATGGAGAAAAAGTGTGGAACCTCATTCAAAGTTTGCAACAGGATTCCAGTGCATCAGATACATTTACATGGAAAAATGATTCACTATGGTACAAAGATCGCTTATATTTATGTAAGAACTCCCAACTCAAACAAAAGGTACTATTGGAATTGTTCAGGAAAATGAAATAAGATCAATCTTACTATGGGGGAATATGTAATGAATAGTCCAATGATTTCTATACCCATGGATGGTGCATATGTTGTACTAGGAATCCAATGGTTACCCTTGGCAGAATGCTGGTATAACACTTCCTTTCATACTGCAACAAAAATGACACCATTTATGGCACATTATGGATACCACCCTCCTTCCATTAATTCTTCTCTAAGAGAAAAATCTAAGGTTCAAGTAGCGGAAGATCAGATCGAGAATCAACAACAAGTTCTCCAAATCTTAAAGGACAACCTGACCATGGCACAGAATCGCATGAAACAACAAGCAGATCAACATCATAGTGAAAGAAGTTTTGAAGTAGGGGATTGGGTGTTTTTAAGACTACAACCATACAAACAAATGTCCCTCAAGCAAGCCAAGAAGGATAATAAATTATCACGAATGTACTATGGCCCTTATAAGGTGTTGCAAAAGATTGGTACTATGGCATACAAATTGGACTTCCCTGCATCTTCACGAGTACACCCAGTTTTCCATGTTTCATGCTTAAAGAAGGTTATAGGTGACAAGATCCCAGTTCAAACTATATTTATAGAACTTGATGAGGAAGGAAAAATCATATTGGATCCTAAAGCCATCACTGACACAAGAATTCGCCAGCTAAGGAATAGATCCATTTCAGAGTATCTCATTAAACGGAGGAAACTACCAGCTGAAGATTCCACTTGGGAAGATGATTCTTTTATACAGAAGCATCCAGAGTTACTCAATCATTGCGAAAAACACTTGTCTCAAGGGGAGGGGCATGTTAAGCACTACTATTGGCTCATTACCCCTTAATTGAGGCATATTACATTAGTAATGTTATTTTATTTATGTCGGCTTTATTCCATTAGTTGTAATTATACCTCCTAGTCTCCTATATATACCAAGGAGACATTTTTATTTGGAATCATCTTGTACTTGAACATTTAAGTGGGGTAAAAGGAGGTTTCCCCCTCGAAGAG
>ML792195.1:111155-122047 GCA_009831015.1 Picea engelmannii
GATATCAACATTATCAAGGAAAAATATGGAATACTCTTCAATATTCATGGAATATGGCATCACAAAAACATTACTCTAGAAGATATCATCATAGACCAACATCTAATACAAATTGGAGAAGATTCAACAATGATACGTGGAATCAAGGGAAAGAAAATCATGTGACAATGAGACATCAAGGATTACGAGTGAAAATAATTTATTTTGGATCGATGGATCATAATCAATGGAAGGAATAAACTAGGAACATAAGAAAATCATATTACCTAGTTCCATCACATGTGAAGCCTTTAATTGCAAATATTTGAGTACAAAGTTTTTTTAAGGAGAGTATTATGTTATGACCCAAGGGGAGAATATATGGGGCTAAATTTATATGATATGACCCCAAGGGGGGGCATATATGGGCCTAAATATACACGTAATGTGTAAACATATATGTAATATGGTCAATCTAATGGTAAAGGGGCCTCATGTGAAATTGTGAATATGTATATACAAAGGTCATGTATTCATTATTGGAGACATGTGAATGGTGATTTATGAAGGTATTTGGTTATTTGGAGGGGGTTCCCTTATTATTTAAGGAGTTATTGTGTAAGTTATCTTTCTTGGAGTTGTGATCCACACTAACATTATATACATGGTGTGTATTTTTGTTCTGTTATGATAATTTAATCATTTGAATCATTACAACTTCACTCAAATCTGAACACTTTTGGAAAATTGCTCCCAAATTTTATGGTCCTTGTACAATTCTCAAGTGAGTGGGGTACATGGCCTACTAGTTAGCTCTCTCCAAACATTCTAAGTTCCATCATGTTTTTAATGTCTCATGCTCCATTATAAGCTCTAACCAGTGAGAGGATCATATTCGTCATCCCACCATTAAGGAAGTGTTAGATCGGTGGAAATAGACAAGTCCAGAAGATGTCACCTGGGAGTCAGCCACCATTTTGTAACAATTTCCTCATCTCAATCCTTGAGAAAAAGGTTTTTCTTCAGGGGGGAGGGGGATGTTAGGGACCTAACCTCCCTTACCCCTCACGTAGGTAGAATAATATATTCTCTATGTAATAAAGGATGATATTAATTAATAAGGCTTATTTAATAAATGTGAACAAGTCAATGTAAGAACACCTAATAGAATCTTACGCTTGTAGAAAAATATATTGGCGCAAAATTGGAGACTCAGGTTCTGAGAGGTTACGAACAAATATACCATTTTATTATAGCAGCATTGGCATATTCAACCTTCTGCAAGGGAAGGCGATCTTACCCCGAAGCTTAGTTGAGACTTGTGTGAGGTGAAGTGAATCAAAGAGGATGCATCACCAGGTCTAGAACAACATAATGCATATTCATGCTTTATCATATAAAGAATTGTATTACCAATTGACTAATCCAACATAAACATCATATTAACCATGTTGAGCATCATACAAAAAGGTCCATATATCAACTATAGTGGCTAAATACCAAATACATAGTACAAAAATAATTGCACAATGAATAAACTACAAAGTCATACACATAATAACCAAAATTTTCGGGTGCAACCGATATATTATATTATCAATATCTCATCATTCATGATCCTTTGAGTATATCCTTCTATCATAGATTTTACAGTACTCTCCATGTTACAATACCCTCTACAGACTCTAGCGCTACTATGCAAGAACAATTATTCCCACAAAACCCATTACAATATCTTATCATATAAGACATAATAACAACAATGGTGATAGATTGATAACAGAGGGAAACAACAATAATACTAGGAAAAATAGTCTATTAGCACACAATATGACTAACAACAAACCAACCCTTTCCCTCTACATATTCCCATATTTCTAGTTTTCGCTCGACCACTTCTTGACTTCTTGATTCTGCTATTATCTTTTCTTTATTCCACTTCTATTTATTTTCCCTCTTTCTCCTTGCACGTGCTCGAAGATTCTAGCTCTTTCACTTGCTTCTCCATCTAGTGCATGATCTATTTGCACTGCTGACAAACTTAAAATGATCTTTCTTCTTATGCTAGTTTTTCTCTGTCACTTCTAATCTTTCGTTGGACTATTGTGATTTCCCTCAAAACTTTATCCTTTCCACAAAATTAGATTTTCTTCAAAAACAAAGGGCCTAATAGGCCCCGACCACAACCTTTGACTGTAACAACCCTAGTTAAATAGTTGCTTAAGGTTTATCAAGTATAGTTAATTAAATAATTAATTGTCCTAATGTGTATTAGTTAAATAATGATTATTGATTAATAATATTATTTATTTATTTATTTATTGTTTAATATATGTTGATTAATTCATTAATTGATTAATTAACACATTTAATGTTTGGGTAATGAATTAAAGGCTTAATAACTTTTAATTTATTATTAGAAAACTTTACGTATGCAGGGATAAAGCATTGAATGGAGGGATAATGTGGGTGGCATTAAAGGAAGGTAGGAGGCAGTGAATGGGAGGAGGATATGAGGGGGCAGAGGCATTTGGGGAGGGGGACGTTTTTTGGGAAACTTTGGGGAAACGAAGCTTTTTCTCAGATTAGGGACTGTGTTTTCTAGTTTGTATTTTCTAGTTTGGAGTTTGGGTGGACTGTTACAGGGGTGCATCGGTTGCTGGGATTTTTGGGCTCGGGGGCTAGGAATCCTCACAGAATCTTGGAGATAGGGAGTCAGATAGGCTCTGTTCCTAGCTGGCAGGGAGGAAGGATTCAGTTTTGGGCAGAGTTTGGGAAGAGCAGTAGCAAGGACATACGCAGATTGGAGAAATAGCATTAGATAGAGGTATGTATTTTCATGAATATGCTTTGTTATGTGGTTGTTAAGTAAATTTATTTTCATGCTGTTCATAAATAAAATTTATGCTGAATAATAAACGATTATAAGTTGATGATTAAATTGTACAGGATATAATTTCCTATTCTTTATTTTAGCTTGTGTTTTATAAGGCTCTGTGGGGACAGAGACCTTACACATGGTATCAAAGCCCTGGTTTAAAAACTTGGACTAGGGCCTACCCACCTATCCAATTTAGGAATGGAACTGTACCCACCCAGAAATTAAACAACCCTAAATAATTTGTAAAGGGTATATATATATATATAGATAGATAGATAGATAGATAGATAGATAGATAGATAGATATAGATATAGATATAGATATATTGAAAGTAGCCCAGGGGCCCTGAAACCCTTAATTAGATATAAATCTGGGCCAAGCTCCAACTCTAGCTCCACCTAGCCTGCAAGCCAAAAAAATAAATAAAGCAAACTTTAAACACTTGTTTTTAAATAAATAGATTCATGTGTATATTGAAATATAAGGAAGAACTATAAAAAAAAAGAGAACAAATATATATATATATATATATATATATATATATATATATATATATATAATAAAAAAAAAACGGAGGGCAGAGGCCCACCTCCAAGTTTCAAAGTTGTAACCTCCATGGGATCTGAATCCCCTTTTTGGCTGAGCAGGATCACTAATTGCGTTAGTATATAACTCAATTTTGTACAATTTTTGGTCTGCAATGCCTTCATAAAGCCATCTTCATATATTTTTCCATATCTCCAAGTTTGACGAGATAACTTTTGAGCCAGCTGGGTACACCCATACTCCTTCATGATTTTATTCAATGCTTCCAGATCAGATCTACACCTACCATACCGTAACCATTCTAACAAATTACTGTATTTTATATTAGATACCATTTAATATATATATATATATATATATAACAAAATAAATATATAAATAAATAAACACAGAAATTCCAACCTACCGGATTCGATCTGATGACCAGAAGATAGAAAGACAAACTTTTTCTCTTACAAATTCCTCTCTACCAACATAACCAATGTCCTCCAACAAGATTCGAACCTTCGATTTGTTCAACAAAAGTTCTTGTCACATAGTGCGCAGCTATGCTTCTAGCTAACTAGTACCGGGATGTGAATTACTTAGGAGAAGTAAACTAATTATATATGTAATGATGTCATTTCATATTTTTACTCGGTGGCGAATTATCAATGTAGAACTTCCTCAAACATTAAGAGCACATATGCTCGTATTCAATCTAGGATATCTCTCATACTCTAGAGATCAATTCCCGCGTATTCATTTCCTTCACAATGAAAAGGTAGAATGACGACCCTACACCAAGAATCACCCAGAAAACTACAAACCAAAAGAATAAATAGGGGAAAATGCTCGTTGTTTCCCCACTTTGTTTTTCCAAAATTCACCCAGACCATGCACCAATCCACAGGGAGGAGCCACAGGAACCAAAGGCCACAAACAACACATGTGCAGAGTACCACAAGTCAACAAACAAGTCACCAAAGATAAGGGCAAGCACCAGGCCCTTACCATTCCACATGTCTCATCCCACAGACCAAATCCCAAGCCAAGATCAAGGGAGGAGCTCGCAAGGGACAATACAGTGCACCATGCATATGAAATTGTATGGGAGGAGCCCATGTTAAAGCCTAGCCTCCGACCAAAGCGCCATAGCCAAGCAACAGGTCGCAAAAGAGGAACCCGCAATGTAGGTTACAAACCAGCACCTGCAACATCACGGGTTAGCCACAATTGTTAAGTCAGAGCTAATGCACAAGCGCCAAATCAAACCATGAGGAGGAGGAAACTAAGTCCCATACACTACAGGACCAAGAGCCACTCATCAAGCACCAAATCCCAACAAAATGCCCAAGCACCAAGTCACCAAATGAAGGAGCCATGAGGGGCATTGAGTTAGGCATGGCGAATCAATGCGACCTACAACCACCAGCATTAATCACCTGAAACCTGGCATCCAAGCACCTGCAATCAACACAACTCAGATTAGCATCAACTAGAACACATAAATTAAGCTAAAAAAAAAATATCCCAGCACCCAATACCAAACGCTAATCCTGCGTCCATTACTATAGCTTCGACACAGTAGCAGAGAGGGAGGAGCCCCCAACCATTACCTTAACTCCGCGACAGTTGCAGAGTAGGAGAGGCCCACGACGCATTCGCATAGTGAGATAGGCCTCAGGTTGATTAGGGTTAGGGGATAGAGACCCGTGCATTTAGGGTTAGGGCAGTGAATCGATGGTAGGGTTGGGGGCACGTGGGCCTCATGCGAGGACCCACAATGCCCGTTTCAAATTTAAATTTCTTTTTTTGTTTTAATTTGTTGTAATAATTTTTAATTTCATTTTTTTTTTTATTATTATTATTTTTTTGTTTGTTAAAAAATAATAATAATTAATTAAAATTAATTTATTATTTATGATCGCTTTAATAATTGTAAATATTTAAATTATGTAATATATATTTTTAAATTATATAATTTAAATCTTTAAAGTTATTATTAAACTAAAGATTTAAATTACTATGTATATATTAAATTAAATATTTAAATTATATGATTTAAATTAATTTAATAATAATTTAAAATATATATTTTAAATTAAAGGTTTAAGTTATTATACATGTTTTAAATTAAAGATTTAAATATATGGTATTAAAGTTTAAAGTTTTAGTTAAAACTAAGGTGATTAACTTAATAAGAAAAAATGAAGGTATTGTGCCCGAGGCCCAATCGCCAAGTCCACGAGATAAGAACCAAATCCCAGCGCCCGAGACCAAGCGTTAAGGAACCATGGAGGAGCCCACAAGGGAAACTATTCAATGCGCTATGCGTCAAGCATTGAAGGATAGCCTTAGGCTCATTTCATCAACATTAGGTTGTAAATCACCTTGATTAGTTTTAAATGCAAAGTATAAGGACTTAGACCAAGATAAGTGGGAAGGGGCTTCATGTGCACTAGGAAGGAAAGTTAGAGAAATTGGCAAGTATGGTGCAAAGCTAGCGTAGGTACCAGGCGAGAGAGTCAGTAGTTTTCTTAGGCAGTGACACCAAGCTTAGACGCTTAACCCTAACCTAGCCACTTCCCCTAAAGAGAGTAACCTTTGTTTACAAACAAGTAAAAAAAACTTACGCCTAACCCTACTTTCTAGTTTAAGTTGCACAAATGTGAAATGTCCTTGAACTCACCCTGACAACTTTGGTTGATGCAGGTTAAATCATATAGTATGGTTAGGACTCAAGGAAATTGAGGCAGAGGAGCATCGTCGCAGGGACCGACAACACCGCCACCACCATCGCCCAAACTAGCTCTCATACTGCGCTCTTTGGAGGCCATAAATGAGACTTTAAAGGGGCGTCAACCAATAGGGATCGAAGTGGAGCCCCCACCATATGTAACGGGTAATCCAGAAGTTTCGATGGATTCAGGGGGAGGACCTCCACCCGAAGACATCACTAGAGAACTTGTAAGGTAGCTAGAGGATCTATTGTGTATTCAGTATTTGTGGTGATTATATTTGTAGATCTACTTTGGAAATTAACAGAACTACAGAAGATCAAACTTCCAGAGTTTGCTGGGGGTCATGCCAGTGAACGTGCCGAGGCATGGTTGGAAGGCATGACAAGGTGTTTTGGCTTAAGAGACTATGCGTCCACTTCAAAGGCGAAGATAGTGATTTTTCAGTTAAGAGACAATGCCTTGAACTGGTGGGGCAACCTAGAAAGGCAACTGCATCTTACCCTAGACACCGTGTCTTGGGAACTTTTCAAGAAGAGGTTTATAAGGAAATATCTGCCAGCTTACTATGAGGAACAACAGGTAGGAGCATTTCATGCCTTAGTATAGTGAAACAAAACCGTAGAAGAATGTAATATTAGGTTTATGAAATTGGTCAAATATGTTTCATATATGGATAATGATGAACAACAGGCAGAACGCTTTGTCTATGGGTTAAACCCTAAGATAAGGGCTATGGTGCGAATGTGGAAACTGTCTTTAGTAGCGGAAGCTATGGAAAATGCGCGTTATGTGGAGGAACACATGAACTTAACTGGAGGTACGAGACCAACCTTTCCACATCGTCTTGGATTCGTGGGGAAGGCCCCTAGGACATTTCCCAGGGGAGGGGGCTCAAGGCCACCTCCATATGGTAATAGAGTCGCACCAAGGATAGTAACTGAAGGGATTTCAATGTCAGGGAGTGAAACATCTTGTTCATCACCAATGATGCAGGCAGGTCCACGACCATGTCAGGGAGCAGCTAGTAGGGGCAGGGGTTCCAGGGGAAGGAACTCATTTCAGAGACAGTCACAGAACAGTGCGCAGGTTCAATCCCACATTACCTATTGGGGATGCAGAGGACACCATTACCAGCGTGACTGCTTAGAGTTACAATCAATATTTGTGCATAAATAAGGAAAGGCCTCGATGGGAAGAGCAAATGGCAGCCACCAGATTTACGTAGCGGTTAATAATCATCAGGCAGAACATCAATCCACGGTGGTGGAGTCATCAGGTACGCTAAATCATATCAATGTAAATATTTTATTTGATTCTGGTGCTACAGATATCTTCATTTCACCATATTCATTAGAAAAGAGTGGGTTGGCAGCCTACAAGAATGATGACTTTAAACAAGTTGAGATGGCTTCGGGGGGAAAAAAAGCGGTAGGACCTAGCGTTGATAATTGTATAGTAGACCTGGGAGTGTGTACTACTAGGTTGAAGGTATATATTACTGTTCTCGGGGCATATGACCTAATCATTGGAATGGATTGGTTCGAAGCCCATCGAGCTATGGTAGACTGTTTCACAAAAAGGGTTCTTTGTGTTGACGACAAAGGAAGGCCAGTAGAGATCCAGGGTGTACAGAGAAAGGTGTATTTACGCTTTATCTCAACTATGAAGGTTAAGCGATGCTTGAGGAAAGGGTGTCGACTATATGTAGTGGAAGAGATGAATGAAAGGAATGGACCCTCCTTGGATCAGTACCTGGTATTGTCAGAATTTAAGGATGTTTTTTCGAACGAGTTACCTGGGTTACCTCCTTAGAGGGAGCTTGATTTTACTATTGAGCTAAAACCTGGTGCAGAACCAATTTCCAAGACTCCGTATCTGATGACATCATCAGAATTTGTAAGTTGCAAATGCATTTGAAAGAGTTACTAGACTTAGGGATAATAAGGCCCAGTGTCTCACCTTGGGGTGCACCAGTAATTTTCATAAATAAGAAGGATGGTTCCTTACGATTGTGTATAGATTACAGGTACTTGAACTGTGCTACAGTGAAAAATAGGTACCCAATGTTGCGAATATATGACCTCTTTGATCAGATGAAAGGAGCAGCGGTACTCTCAAAGACTGATTTGCGATCAGGGTATCACTAGTTAAGGATTAAGGAAGGTGATATTCCTAAAACTGCCTTTTGAACTCGGTTTGGGCATTACGAGTTTGTCGTAGTACCTTTTGGATTGACCAATGCGCCAATAGTATTCATGAGCCTCGTGAATGGAGTATTCTAGAAGTACTTAGACCATTTTGTACAAGTCTTTCTAGATGACATCCTCATCTATTCCAAGAATGAAACAGAGCATGAGGAACACTTATGAGTGGTGTTGTTCTGCCTTAGAGAGAGCAAAGTGTATGGGAAGTTGTCGAAGTGTTCCTTCTTCCAGAAAGATATCCACTATTTAGGTCATATCATTTCCGGTGAAGGAATCTCTGTGGACCTAGAAAAGGTAAAGGACATTATGGAGTGGCCAATGTCGAAAAATTCCCATGAGGTGAGAAGCTTCATGGGGCTAGTAGGTTATTATTGGATATTTGTGGAAGGATTCTCTAAAATATAAAAACCCATCACTACTTTGCAGCATAAGGGGGTCGGGTATGAATGGATAGAAGAATATGATAGTGCATTCATCGAACTTAAGAGGTTACTAACTAGTGCGCCAATTCTACGAGTGTCGGATATGGAAAAGGACTTCACAGTCTGCACGGATGCCTCGAAGCAAGGGTTGGGGGGCATGCTAATGCAGGATGGAGGAATGATAGCTTATGTGTAAAGGAATTTGAAGAAACATGAAGAGATTTACACTACTCATGATTTAGAGTTGGCAACTGTAATGCTATCTCTGAAACTTTGGAGGCACTATCTTGTGGGGTGAAACTTTGAGCTCAAAATGGACCATCAAAGTTTAAAACATCTCTTCACTCAAAGTGATCTGAATTCCAAACAAAGGCGATGGAGTGAGTTTATGAGTGAGTACGATTTTGGTATTTCGTACATCAAGGGAAAGGAAAATGTGGTCATAGATGCCTTGAGTAGGAGACCACGTGTCTTCTCCTTGGTACCCTTAAAAGTCAATCTGAGGGAACGTGTGTTGATGCAACTCCAAGGAGATAGTTGGTATTTAAAGGTTACTTCAAACCTCTAGAGTGGGAGGAAATTTAATCCAAAGTATGAAGGATATAGTCTGGAAGCAGGCAGACTTTTGAGATATTGGGGAAGGATGTACATCCCTGAAAATGGGGATATTCGAAGCATCATACTGAAGGAAGCCCATAGAGCACTTTATTATGTGCATCCAGGTGTGAATAAGATGTACGCAGACATGAGGAATATTTTCTTCTGGGTAGGCATGAAGTGTGATGTAGTCCATTTCATTGCCAAATGCCTAGAGTGTCAACAAGTGAAAGTCGACCACCATCACCCGACATGCCTCCTACAACCACATGATGTTCCTATGTCCAAGTGGGAAGTCATCTCTATGGATTTTGTTGTGGGGTTGCTGATCACATCTCATAGACACAATGCTATTCTTGTGATAGTTTATAATATAACCAAGAGTGCTCATTTTATTCTAGTTAGAGACACTTACGATGTCACTGATGTGGCATGTGTGTTTGTAAGTGAGGTCATCCATTTGCATGAGATACCTAAGAAGATCATTTCATATAAGGACTCCAAATTCACTTTTAGGTTTTGGACAAGTTTGCAGTCAGCGTTGGGGACTCAGTTGAACTTAAGCACAACTTATCATCCTGAAACAGATGGGAAAAATGAGAGAGTAAATCAAGTCATGGAAGACATGCTTAGGATGTATGTCATGGATAATCAAACCCATTGGGAGAAGTACCTACCTTTGGTAGAGTTTGCCTACAATAATAGTTTTCATAGCTCCATTGGAATGCCATCCTACGAAGCTCTATATGGAAGGCCATGCAGAATACCATTGAGTTGGGAAAGATTAGAAGACCGAGTAACAGTTGGGCCAGAATTGATTCAAGAGATGGAGGAATAGGTGATTCAGATTAGGCAGAGACTAAAGGAAGCACAAGATAGATAGAAAAGTTATGCAGATGCACACAAGACTGATTGAAGTTGTAAAGTGGGAGATTAGTTTTTCATTTGTATCAGGCCTAATAAGAGTACCATATGGTTCGGGAAGGGGATAAAGTTGTCACCTCGATTTATAGGACTGTTCAAAATCCAAGAGAAAATTGGACCGATTGCCTATCGTCCCGTACTGCCACCCCACTTGCATAAAACTCATAATGTTTTTCATGTATTTGTTCTACGTCATTATGTTGCTAATGAATAACATAAGATAAATTGGAAGGAATTGTAGGTATCAGATGCAAGAACTATCACGGTAGAACCGTTACGCATATTGGACCGTAGAGTCCGACAGCTCAGGAAACATCTGGTAAACCAAGTTAAGGTCCAGTGGGACAAGTATAGTCCAGGATCTGCTACTTGGGAAGACACTGAGACACTACGACGAGATTATCCCTCACTTTTTTGACCACCTCGAGAATATGTTTCTCGAAGGTTGGGTGTATGTAACACCAACTTTTGGCTTAGACAACCAGGATTACCTGAGGCCTACACACCTTTATTTTCTATTCACAAGTGAAACTATTAAATGATACACTTGAACTTTTAAGACGTATGAATATTTATGAATGTTTAAATGTATTTGGATAATGATGGATATGATGC
>ML792195.1:150717-200766 GCA_009831015.1 Picea engelmannii
GGTACCGGTGAGCTCATTGAGGTCGGCAAGCAAGCGGGAGCACTGAAGACGGAAGCAGCAGAGAGCACGGGAGTCAATTGCGGCAGACAACCAGGCCAAGGTATGTTCCTGAACTTAGTAAGGTAGAAGGCATGGTGATTACTGTTAATATTGTGATTGTATGGATGTGAATGTCCTTTCCTCGTCCTTAGACTAAGAAGATTCTCGTTTTTATGATCAGCTCAGTTTAGGGTTACTGGTAATTAGTTGGGATGATGGATATTTCGTTTTTTTTCATATGGGAACAGTTTAGGGCGGGGTAAAAATTGTATTGGGCATTTTTTTTTATTGTATTGGGAATTTCTTTTAATCCTGGGCGTGCTCTATTCAATTTGTGCATTTATTATTGATGTTGGGCGTATACACAGAGTCCTGGGCATTTTCTATTCGATTTGTGCATTTATTTTGATGTTGGGCGTACATACAGAGTCCTGGGCATTTTCTATTCGATTTATGCATTTCTTTTTGATGCTGGGTGTATGTACAGTGCCTTGGGGCGTTTTAAATTGTTTTGGGCATTCTTTGTTGTTGGACGTCACCTACAGCGTGGGTTTTTGTTTTTGGGGGTTTTCGCTTTTCTTTTTCCATTATGAGCGATTATAGAAGGTAATTGCGTTCATTCCCGATTTTATTATGTATTATTTAAATTTTCTGCAAAACCCAGAACGCATGTACCCTTTCATTCCAGATTATATTATATATTATGTAAATTTCTGCAAACCCAGAACGTGTGTTTCCTTTCAATCCCAGGGCTGTGTTTAATGAGGTTTAAAACAAGAAATTTAGTCTATAAGAAAACGAAAGCTAATTCCCAGAATCTACATTCCAACCCTTCAGCAATGAGATCCATACGGCCTGTTCTGGTCCATTTGGATAATTTAGATTGTGTAATATGTAGCTTGCATCTTTCTCAATTGCTAAAACGAACACTGCAAAACTTAACTGTGTCTGAAGCAAACAATGTAAGAAGCAATGAATCGATGACACCTATTTACGTTTAGATTTTTTTTTAACATTAGAATAAATGGAGAAACTAACGGTGCGAATTGAAAATTATATCAGACCCATTTAATCATTAGAAATGAGGCCATATCTATTTCCATTATTAGTTTTCTCTAAGAAATCTGAAAAGTACATTGAACTGGCTACTAACAATCACCGGAGAAGCTGCATACAATTTTACTGTGCTAAATATTCAAATATTCATTGTTTGAAAGAATTAAATAGATGTAACAGGTATATGTAGTAAACATGGGTTGTTGCATGGGGTTGTCTCATTTGGGTACGCCCTGTTCTGTTCCATACAGCTGTCCTGTAACTCGTCCATTGAAGGGCGTATGCTTTATCTTTACATTCTACTTTGCACGACGTGTTTACTCCTTACCCCTATCGACAGAGAATCTATGCGCTGGACCAAGACGACTATGTAACCATTGCTGTTTCACCTTCCATTGAATGACAGATAAAATTATTAGATCTTGTACCCTAATTAATGAGAGTTAAATTTTTTTTGAGTGTTCTCTATTGGAAACCGTCTCCCTTAACCCTGCATGAGTGTGTTGTACGATGTGAGGGTATTTTCTTGACACCATTAGGAAATCTTCTGAGTGGACACTCTGGTTCTGATAGACGCCTTAGATAGTCCCCCTTGACCATGGATTGTCGGCATGCACTCCCACGCTGTAATTTTGCTAGTTATTGGATTTTGTGCTATTGGCATCATGGCTGGGCAGCTAACTGCTGTAGCTGTAATGCATTGTTCGCCTTTATGTATTGTGTGGTTACTATATTATAGAGCGGTTGTAGGACGCAAAGGTAGCTACTAGTATCCGTTTCTTAAAGAACTAGTAATAAATATTATTTATAAGCTAAATGCAATGGTTGGTGGAAAACAAATGTAGATTTTACTGTTAATTGATTCGCGCAGTCATTTGCCACCGCTATGGATATGGTTATTTTAGGTTGTTGTTTTGAGATTCTATGGTAAATGATAGCAGGGCTAGCGGTGCACTAGAAATAACTTTTAGCTGGCGTAACCACCTGGCGGTTTTAGAATTATACATATGCCTAGGGAAACCCATTTTGTAAATCGTTTTAAAAAGGGTTAATCGTTAGTGATTTCTGGTTATCCTGGCATACATTAAATAAATTCATATGGCTGGTTATGCTTCATTGAATGGCGAAATGGTTCATGCTAAGTTATACTCGCGGGTTGGCTAAATGATGGTTAGGTATTGTGTAGCGGTGCGCCTTGAAGTTTTAAGCATCATATTCTCTTGCTGGATGGTGGTTAAACCCTGCTTGACGGAGGGATAACTGATAGGAGATTATTTAATTGAATTCTGTCAACTATAAAAGGAATTATCACCTTCATTACTTATTCAGCTTTGTATTTTTATGATTATTTTTAACTGTTAATTCATTATCAGTTCGTCATTTATCCACTCACTTTAAGGAATTAAAAGTTCTTTTTAAATTATTTACTTTGAAAAAAAAAGAACAGTGATTTGAAATTTTCACATTCAATATTTCTAATTTTTATTGATAAAGTTCTTTATTTATTTAGATATAACATTTAAACAAAAATATATAAAAAGATAACTATAAAATTTACACATATTTTATGGGCATGTTCCTTAATTTAGTTAAATATTGCATTGTCTTTGTTAAGCATAAGGTCTACACCTATTGAAAAAGGAGCTAGAATTAATGACCTATTTATATACGTGATTTTTATAGACAAGATTTGATATCTTTAAAATATTCTCGGTAGTTACAATAAATGAAGGATCATAATTTCAACCCTCCACTTCTTGCGTAATAAAATATGGTAGTCCCCATCTTCTAATYGCCACCCTTTTTATATGTTGTATTAATTACTAGGGTTCATTTCTTGCTGGGAAGGCGTGTCCGTTCTRGTTTATATTATTACTTTTTATATRTTGTATTAATACTAAGGTTAACATTGCTGTGAATATATGTTTTATTCTYRTTCACATTCTTAGTTTAATATGCGGTTTTWATGATTAGGGTTTCAATATGGTGGTGAATTATTATGGTTAACATGATGAGTKAATATTATGTGGATACTATTTGGTTTAACATGGTGGTTAATTTATGGGTTATATGGTTGTTAATATCGAGGTGCAGGTTATAGTTTTAAATATATTTGTTCAATTTTATCATGTATTATTTTGGCTTTAACGTTACGGTGATAATATTGGTGTTAATCCTGTACGTTTATATTATGGTTTAATTGCATTTGTCAAGTTATGGTGACGATCTTAGGATTTCATTGTGGATGGTGACAGTTTAAGCGAAGACTATTATCATTTAATCGCAATGAGTATGTTTGTTGTTGGAAATGTTATATTGTTTAAATTGAATGCCAATGATATACTTGTTAAATAGTAATATTAACATTTGTTTTAAGCTGCGATATTAATTATTGCTTAATAGTAATGGTAATGCTTGTTCAAAGGCGATATTAGTAACGGTTTCAATTTGCAAGATTAATGATGAAGGTCGATTCGCCATGTTAATAGTTGTTATTGGAATGTTCGTGATGATGTTTATTTGCAAGGGTATTATTCGTTCAATTGAAGCGTTAATGATAAGGTCTCTGTAGATTAATAATAAATACTGGAGCATTGATCCGGATTGATGTCTTCGGGTCTCAATAGGAGTGGTTCGTTATTAGAGTCCTCCGGACTGGCGTCTCCCGTGGAGGTTGTGTTGTCCCTCATCTTGTAGTACTTGGTGGTTTTGTATTGCATAGGATTTCCGTGTCGGGCGGGATGTAGACTCCTCTTGTAGCTTAGTATTTTTGTTTGTGTGTAATCCGGTGGAAGGAATCCAGTGCCGTATCAAGAGTCTCGGGCTGTTTAAAGGCATCGTTCCACTCTTGCGACACATTCTGAGCCGTATCAGTAGTTTCGAGCTGTTTAAAGGCACAGTTCCACTACTGCGACTCTACTGACGGATTCCTTCATTCTATGATAGTACTGTGCCTAACCCCTGGTGTCTGTCTCTGCCTACAGCCGTTAGTTGCCCGCCTACTGTTCGGGGCGTTTTCTTCTTGTTGTCGCTATGATATGTCGGGTCGTCTTGATTGTGTTCGTCTTACTTGCATATTGTTGGTTCGAGTGTCGACATAGAGTCGAGGGGGTTGTTCTTCTACACGCGCACACACTTAATCTACAAACAAAAAAAAAATTCACCGGTTGACTGAGTAGATGTCCTTAGCTAGGAGGGTTGTTACACACATGTGGAAAGAATGGGCATAGGTCATTTGAGTGTCCAGAGAAAAAGAAGGACATCAAAGAAGCTCACATCACTGAAGCTCATAGGTGTGATGCTGAGAATGAAGATGTTGAAGGCGGAAGATCACTTGGTATGCATAAAGTCCTTTTAACACCTCAGAAGGAGGTAGAAAATCCAGTTCAAAGGACCAGACTGTTCAGAACAGCTTGCAAAACCAAGGATCGGAAGTGCAAGGTCATTGTGGACAGTGGTAGCACAGATAATCGTGTTTCAACCGAGATGGTGGAGAAGTTGGAGCTGGAGACGACTGATCACCCGAGTCCATATAAAGTTTCATGGCTACAGAAGGGACACCAGGTGAGTGTTACTAAACAATGCTTGGTTGAATTCAAAATAGGAGGATACAATGATAAGATTTTGTGTGATGTTATTCCCATGGATGTATGTCATTTATTGTTGGGTAGACCATGGCAATATGACAGAAATGTGATTCATGATGGGAGAATGAACACATATACCCTGGAGAAAAATGGGAGAACCCATATGTTGCTTCTGATAAAGGATAAAGAGGTGAAGCTGGAAGTAAACAACACAATACTTCTCATGAGTGGGAAGGAGCTTCTTACAGAGGTTGAGAAGAATGAAGATCCACAATTATTTGTTGTAAGAAAGACGAGGATTTTTCTGACTAGCACAAGAGTGGATGATTTACTAGATGAGATTCAGGAACTGCTGGAAGAGTTCACTGACATCATCGTGGATGAATTACCTCATTCGTTACCACCAATGAGGAGTGTGAGTCATCACATAGACCTCATACCAGGAAGCAGTTTGCCAAATAAAGCTACATACAGGTTGACGCCGTAAGAAAATGAAGAAGTAAGGAAGCAGTTCCAGGATTTGTTGGACAAAGGATTAGTCAGAGAGAGTTTGAGCCCATGCGCTATTCCAACAATGCTTAGTCTGAAGAAAGATGGAGGCTGGAGGATGTGTACCGATTCAAGAGTGATAAATAAGATAACCATCAGGTACAGATTTCCACTACCGAGGATGGATGATCTGATGGATTGCCTAAGTGGGGCGAATTATTTTTCAAAGATAGATTTGAAAAGCGGATATCATCAGATTCGCATGATGGAAGGCGATGAGTGGAAGACAGCCTTCAAAACAAACGAAATGCTGTATGAATATCTAGTCATGCCATTTGGCTTGACAAATGCACCAAGTACATTCATGAGGCTGATGAATGAAGTCTTGAGGGAATTCATCGGGAAATTTGTTGTCGTATATCTGGATGACATACTGATTTTCAGTAAGACAAAGGATGAACATTTGAAGCATTTAGCCATTGTGATGAGGAATCTACAGCAGGAGAAGTTGTTGATCAACATGAAGAAATCTTCATTTATGAAGACAGAGCTCATTTACTTAGGTTTTGTTATTTCGGTGAGTGAGTTGAAGATGGATCCAGATAAGGTGGAAGCGATAAAGAATTGGGCATCACCAAGAAATATTTTTGAGGTGAGGAGTTTCCATGGTTTGGCTAGTTTCTACCGAAAATTCATCAGGAATTTCAGTGGAATTAGCGCAGCGATGATGGACACAGTGAAGAAGCGGCATAAGACTTTTCATTGGACAACCGAGGCTGAGAAGAGCTTCAATCTATTGAAGTGAAAGATCACAGAGCAACCAATGTTGGTGTTTCTAGATTTTCAGAAGACATTTCAGGTGAAATGTGATGCCAGTGGGTATGCCATAGGAGCAGTCCTGAGTCAGGAAGATAGGTCGGTCGAATATTACAGCGAGAAGCTGGATGAAGCAAAATTGAAGTACTCCACGTATGATAAAGAATTTTATGCTATCATACATGCATTGAAGAAGTGGAGGCATTAATTGATCCCGAAGGAATTTGTTTTGTATAGTGATAATCATGCATTACAGTTTGTGAGTCAACAAGAGAAGTTGAATCAAAAACATGCAAAATGGGTAGAGTATATGGAGAACTTTACATTTGTAATTAAACACATATCAGGTACTGCTAACAAAGTGGTTGATGCTTTGAGCAGGAAGTGTTTGTTGCTGCAGAAGTTCCGAATCAAAACATTGGGTTTTGAAAATCTCAGAGACATGTACACAGGAGATGCAGATTTTGCAGAAGCGTATGAAGCAGCTGAGAATCTAGTTCTTAGAGATTGGATTCCATGGATAGATTATATGATCCAGGAAGGATTGTTGTTCAGAGGCAATCAACTGTGTATTTCAAATTTCTCCATGAGGGAGAACCTACTAAAATAAAAGCACAGTGGAGGCTTGGCATGACATTTTGGCCAAGACAAAACATTTGCGAAGCTGAGTGAATCATATTTTTGGTTGGGGATGCACTCAGAGTTCAAGCGGTTTGTTGATAGATGTCGAATTTGTCAGCATTCAAAGGGAAGAAAGAAGAATGCAGGTTTTTATCATCCATTGCCCATACCAGAGAGGCCATGGGAGGCGATTAGCATGGACTTTGTATTGGGTTTGCCAAGGACACAAAGAGGTGTTGATTCCATCTTTATAGTAGTGGACAGGTTTTCAAATATGGCACATTTCATTCCATGCCAGAAGACCAGCGATGCGATGCACATCACAAATTTGTTTTTCAAGGAGATTGTTAGACTCCATGGATTGCCGAAAAGTATTGTTTCGGACAGGGACACCAAATTCATTGGACATTTCTGGAGGACACTCTGGAAGAAGATGGGAACTAAATTAATGTTTAGTTTGTCTTATCATCCACAGACATATGGACAAACCGAAGTGGTCAACAGAAGTCTGGGATATTTGTTAAGAAGCCTGGTGATAGAGCACCATAGCAGTTGGGACAATGTGTTTTCACAGGCAGAGTTCGCATACAACGATTCAGTCAATCGAAGCACAGGCAAAACTCCATTTCAGGTTGTATATGGGATGCAACTGAGGGGAGTATCTGAACTAAGGGATTCAGAGTAGACTGCGACTAGTAGTGATAGCGCAGAGGAATTCGCTGAGGCGATGAGAGAACTTCACGACAGAGTGAAGCAGCGATTGCAAGCTTCAAACCAGGAGTATAAGCGCAGAGCAGATCATCATCGGAGACAAATTCAATTTGAGGTTGGTGATCTAGTTCTGGCACATCTGAGGAAGGAAAGGTTCCCAAGGGGAACATACAAAAATCTCAAAATGAAGAAAATCGGGCCATACAGAGTCCTGAAGAAATTCAGAGAGAATGCGTATGAAATTGAGTTGTCGGATGGAATCGGGATATCTCCGACATTCAATGTCTCATACTTATATCCATATAAGGCTGAGGAAGAAGGAGCTGGAAGTGATGAACAACAAGAATTCCAGTGGCGGAAGCAGATGCCGATTGCAGAGAAGCCGCAGATGGAGTGCATACTGGACAAGTGAGTAGGTAAAAAGACCAGAAGAAAGGAATACTTCGAGTATCTGGTCAAGTGGAAAAATCACCCAGTGGAAGATGCCAGCTGGGAGACTGAAGCAGTGATACAAAAGCATGGAAGGACTATGCAGGAGTTCATGGATAGGAGCCCATGAAAGTTTTTCAAGCCAGGGAGTATGATGCAGGAGCATCACCAACTCATCAAGCGAGCCGGCGGAAGCGGAAGATAGTTGGACAAGCCAGCACACAATTTTGAAATTACTTTGGAATTATTGCGCCACTCTTTAATGAAGTCATTTATGAATAAGCGCACTTTGTATATTGTAATGGACCTTGAGCAGATAGCTCTCGTCCTGAGGTAGATGAGGCATTTAATTTAGTTAATGCTGGTAGATAGGATTTTAATTCTAGATTTGATAGCGTAGAGTCCAAGAGGGAAACGTGATATAGACACCCTCCTTTGTAGATTGTATTATTATTCTAGATTATCAAGCATTCAGAAGAGAAGAGCAAGCAGAGAATTGTATGAAGAACACCCATGTACATATATTTGAATTAATAGAAGAGGTTGATTCAATTTCATGGTTCGTGTTATTTCTATGTGTATCTATGATGTTATGCTCATGAATGTTTGTTTCCTGTCATACATTTACTTTTATATGATGTGTATGTGATTTCATGGTTGAATAGAAGTCTGAGAGGGAATGTGAATGAGTTTCAATTGTTTCTCTAATTGAACCAAGAGATTCCAGCAAGGAGTGCAGTTTAATTGTTCGCAAGGAGTGCGTCGACAGAAGGGTTCAATTAGAGTTAGATATTGTTCTCATTCATCTCAGAAGTGTAGAGATACAGTGTCATGCAAGGAGTGCACAGGCCAACCGACGTCTCAGAGTTGCGACTCTGAGCAAAGGAATTGGAAGACTGCTGCTGCAGGAGTGCGCGGGGTCGAAAGCTTCAACACTTAGACGTTGTTGAAGATTTTTCCGCAAGGAGTGTGTGCAAAGAACTTTTTCAGAAGGAATTGAGAAGTCTAAACAAGTTTAGGAGGAGTAGGCCTTCGAATTTATTGAAGGATAAGCATAGAAGAAGTTGCCGTGGAAGATTCGAAAAAGCACCGTCGGTTGGCGAGCAGACAACGAGTTTCGTGGAGAGACATTTCTTCCTTTTCGTGGATTCTCACAGGAAAGAAATGGATGGACGAAATTCTTCGAGGGGATTTTGCGAAACTCCATGGAACATTGGATCTTGCGGGGTGCAAGGAGGTCACAGTGAAAGTGTGGAAAAGGTTCGAAGCTCAGGAGGATAGGAGTTTTCGATCGAGATCACGAGGAGCGTGGTTCTACTCGTGGATCGGCATATCGGGAGTTTGTGAGTTGAGACTCCAAATCTTCAAAAGGGAAATCGCGATAGGGCGAGAAGCAAAGTCCCAACAATTGCATAGATATTGTGGGCCATATCAGGGTGACGTGATAGGTGATGCGAGATATCAACATCTTGGACATCGAGAGTCAAGGTAGGAATCATTTGGCCGTGCGAGTGACGAAGTCGCGAGGGAGCGAGATCACGAGTTGTCGGCATTTCAGCGCATCGGATATCGGAGGTTGGAACCCTGAATGCTTAGTGTCATGAGCAGCGAAGACACGATAGAGCGAAGTCCCGATAGTGGAGGGAGAATTCAGCGTTGACTGGCGCATCGGATCTCGGGAAGTTGAGAGTATATTGAGCATCTGTGAACTCGCGAAGCGGCAAAGTTCCGATCCTCTGAGTGCAGAAGAGGAGGATTACGCGAAGTGAACTGTGGGTGTAGATTTCCCGATAGGGAAATAGGAGAACCGTCGAGTTCTTCGGGCCGAAAGGAAAGAAGGTCCTGTGAGAGCGATCGTGCTCCAAGGAGTGTGGTCGGCTTTCTATCAATTCTAGGTCACTAATGTTTCCTCTAGGAGTGACAGACATCCTCGCGTATATGGAAATAGATACTATGGGTATTTAAATGATATACTTGAGTGTGACTTTAATTCCTTCAAATTATTTTTGTTCGATGTCAAATGGTATATGTTACGAATGGATGAACGTGATGAGGAAAGAATTGTTATTCAACATGCCAATGGACTTCTAATGATTAAAACAACGGTGTTTGAAAGAGGACATGATCGCTATATTTTTCCAAGCCAATGTAAACAGGCATTTTACTCAAATGTTTCAGGTGAAAGGGATTGGTAATTTGTTGTTATATATGATCCAAGAGGAAGGCCAATTAAGTATACTCATTTAAAGGAAGAAGATGATATTGAAGATCAAGAAGATGATTCGACAGAGCCAGAAGATCATGGAGGGTCGACAGATGAAGAATACAAAGAATATCATGATCCAGGCATAGGAGACAATATTGCAATTCTTGATGATGATGTCGATGAAAATATGCTCAAAAATGACATTGATGACGATGATGATATCATCAATCCTTTCAACATCATTTTTGAACCGGATGATGATACAGATGTCGAGTTCGATGAAGAAGATCAATATACATAATAAGGATGATTACATATATGTTGAGGTTGGATTAGGTACGTGACTATATAATATTTTAATTTGTATGAATTATTCTCTTAAAATAATTTTCTTATAATGTCATGGGTTAATTACATGTTTTTAAGTTTTATGTGACGTTTTTATATCCTATGTTACATGTTGTTTAGTTATTATGTGAAGCTTGAAAATAGTTGATAATATACTAAAGTATGTGTTAGACTAAAAAATCATTTAGAAACACATAATTTCATGTACCTTCATTAATTTTTGTTTTGTAGTTTCTATGCAAGAATCTTAATAGGATGTTTCTTTCGATTATTTTCTATTTTATAGATTGGATTTTGGGGATCAATTGAGAGTGATGTGAGGGGGAGGGGAGGGACCATATGATCTTACACCTTCACATGGTTGGCCTTTTTCAGTAGAGGATAAATTATTCTTGAAACCAAGAGAAGCTCTTTCATTTTTATACCATCACGATCGTATAAGATTTCATCAATATTGTTATCATAGTATTGCATCAACGAAGTTTCGATGAACGTGTTTGTCATTTCTATAGAATTTTTTTTTAAACCCTAATTTTATTTCAAAGTACACAATTTGGTTGACACAAGTTTTAAGTTTGCATCAGTCTTTCTTCATTTTTCTTTTAGGTTCTACATTAATGTATATTCAATGTATTTGTGTCATAGTTGTACTGATGAAAAATCCTTCTTTTTCGTGGATTGCTTAATCAACACCATAAAAATACTCCCTTGCAGTACTATATGATGGGACGTGTGTAATGTCAAATAGATTTTACAAGGGACAAGGAATGGAAATTATATGAGGACTAGACACCGTCAACAGTGACATGTGAATGGAGCCAACGTTGAAATTTTTTCAAACAATTTATGTATGCTCTAAAATTTGTCATGGATAGACTATTCACATGCCTTAACAATATGGGAGGGTTTATGGAATCAAATTTCACCAACACACCCACTTTATTCCATCATCAATTCATCATGTAAACCATAAACCCTAATTTTCTTTCAAAGTACACAATTTGGTTGATGCAAGTTTTAAGTTTTCGTCAGTCTTTCTTCATTTTTATTTCAGGTTCTACATTAATGTATATACAATGTATATGTGTCCTATTTGTGATGAAAAATCCCTCCTTTTTGTTGATTGTTTGATCAACACCATAAAAATACTAGAGGCAGGCAATAGTGACATGTGAATGGGGCCAACGTTGAAATTTTTTCAAACTGTATCTGTACGCATTGAAATTTGACATGGATAAACTATGTGCATGCCTTAACGATATGGGAGGGTTTTTGGACTCAAATTTCACTCACACACACTCTTTCTTCCATCATCATATCATCATGTAAACCATAAACACTATTTTTCATATGTTCTAGTAGATATGTTAATGATACCAAATTTCATATTTGTATTTGACTCAAGGTCCAGCTAGCTTGCAAAGTATCAAATTTTAATTTCAATTTGATAAACCAAATATGAAATGAATCCAAGCATCATTTTATATTGTCACAATAGAGATGAATGTAAACAATCTTTTGACTTATTTGTTATACTATCGACGAAAAACGTTCGTCTATAGTATAGTTAATTCGTCGCAAGAATATTGTCTCTAATTTGAATGGTGTTACATGGTTTGCAAGGAGTGTAGGTCTTATATTATGGTGCAATGTTGTGTATTCTATAAGAACAATCTCTATGCCAAACCTCAAAATGGATAGTACCATATCTTGTTCATAAGACAAATATTATTTGTATGTTTCCATTGTGGTGGCTTAAGCCCTTAGTACACATGATGCCTGACAATGAAATGTAACATTTTGACTATTAAATCATAATTTTATGTCACCCATGTTTAAGGAAATAAATTAAGGTTCTTAGGTCCTATTTAAATATTCTTAGAATTGAGATCCGTTACATAGTCCTTGAAAAAAGACAAAAGACTTATGTAGCAGATATTAATTTGGTATTGGTGTGGGACATTTTATGCCATTAGTATGTTTCGTACAAAAATAATGGATCTTGGGGACTACACCAGGATCAAGGAACAAGGGCGAGGAACGAGGAAAGAGGAGTGAGGAACGAGGAACGAGGAACACAAAACAAGGAATAAGGAACGAAAATTGTATTAGGACTAGATACCGACAAGAGTGACCTGTGAATGGGGACAACGTTGAAATTTTTTCAAATAGTTTCTGTATGCACTGAAATTTGACATGGATAGACTATCCACATGCCTTAATGATATGGGTGTAATATACTAGATATAAAAAGTATGTATAAGAAAAATACAATGCCAAAAATGGCATAATAACAACAATATAACCAGAACAATCACCACAATAACACTGAAATGATATAGGAATAACAACAAAATAACACTTTGATTCTGAGAGAAATGTTCACGGGCCGCTTCGAGGGGGCAACCTCCAGTCGAGCAGAGATCTATTACAATAATATCCAAGCTAGGGTTATCATACCCTTGACTCCTATTTATACTAAATATGTCTATCAAAAGAAGCATCTAGAGGAAGATCCTTCTAGAAGTGGAAGATTCTATTAGGTCTTCTTACATTCGACTTATTCTATTTTATTGCAAGGCCTTATTAATATTGACTTTTATTACATCTGAATATATTTTTCTACCTATGTGCAGGTTAGGACCCTAACATGTCATCCCCCTTAAAAAGAGCCTTGTCTGCAAAGCTTGATATGTGGAAATTGTTGCAGAATGGTAGTTGGTTCCCAAGTGGAATCTGTTGGAGTTGTATCTTTCCACTGGACTAACACTTCCTTGATAGTTCTTTGACACAGGCGACGCTCACGTTGGTCCAAAACGGCTTGTGGCTGTAGCCAAATGGATCCTTCTTCAGATAACTCGGGAAGTTTGGTTTGAATTTAGCACTTAGTTCCAATCACCTTCTTTAAGCATGAAACATGAAAAAAAGGATGTAGCTTCGAATGACTGGACAAAGCTAACTGATAGGCCACCTGTACCACACACTTGAGAATGGTATAAGGACCATAAAATTTGGGCGCTAGCTTCTGACATTGCTCAACCTTGAGGGAATTTTTCTTGTAAGGTTGTAGTCGAAGAAACACCTGATCCCCTTCTTCAAACTGACGCTCAGAGTGACCTTGATTTGCTTGTTGCTTCATGCAATTTTGGTTCCATGACCAAATTCTCTTTGAGGGTATGTAGAATAGCCTCTTGAACTGTAAGTGTTTGGTCAATCACCTGGACCTTCAAGACACCAGGTAAGTATGAGAGAACTAAAGGTGGCTTCTTTCCATATACTGCTTTAAAAGGAGTCATGCGTGTAGTTGTATGGTATGAAGTGTTGTACCACCATTCAACTAGGGGTAACCATTGAGCCCACTGATTTTTTTTTCCGAGGCAAAAAACCTCAAATATATTTCCAAACAATTGTTGACAAATTCTATTTGACCATCAATCTGGGGATGATAAGTTGTGCTGAGATGCCATTGGGTGCCTTGTGGCTTGAACAGTTATTGCCAAAAATTGCTTCTGAAAGTTGGGTTGTGATCAGAAACAATAGAGTGTGGCATGCCATGAAGCTTGAAGACCTGATCCATGAAAATTTGAGCCACCGTGGATGTTGTAAACGGGTGTTGAAGAGCACATAAATGAGAATACTTGGAAAGACAATCAACAACCACCATGATGAATGATTTATTTCCCGATTTGGGTAAGCCTATAATAAAATCCATAGAGATATCCCTCCAAATAGTAGGTGGAATCGAAAGAAGTTGTAGTGTGCCTAGAGATTTGACTATTTCTCCCTTGTTGCATTGACACACATCACATTCAATGACAAAATTATGAATGTCCTGTTTCATACGATCGCAGAAAAAACAACGTTTGACCCTGTCATAGGTTTTGGTGAACCCGGAGTGCCCCGCTGTGGGTGTAGCATGAAGCTCAGAAAGTACCGTGGATTTAATCTTTGATTGTTTACTTAAATATAAACAGCCTTTGTATCGAAGCTCATCATGGAGCCAAGAGTACCCTGGGGAAGATGGAGCATTGGACTGCAATTATTGGATCAGATGCAAACTTTTGGGATCTTGTAGCCATTCCTGGAAAACGTCTTGGAGCCAATCTAGTACAATGAAGGAAAGAGAAAAAATGGATCCTTTGTCTTCATATTTCCAGGAAAGTGAATCTACAACCACTTTTTCTTTTCCTTTCTTTTAAATGATCTCATAATCATATCCAAAGAGCTTAGTCACCCATTTTTGTTGCTCCGGGGAGGAAATACGTTGTTCCAAAAAATACTTGAGGCGTTGATGGTCTGTCTTAATTTGGAAGCATTTCCCCAACAGATAAGGGTGCCACAGATCAACAACATGCAGAATAGCCAACATTTCCTTTTCATAGATTGATTTGCCCAGATTTCTTTTAGATAGTTGCTTGTTGGTAAAGGCCAAAGCCCAACCCTCTTTCATAAGGACAACACCAATTCCTTTCCCTGAAGCATCACATTCCAAGACAAAGGTATTTGTGAAATCAATAAGGGCTAGGACTAGAGTGGTGCACATTGCCATCTTCAAGGTTTGAAAATCTTGAGCAGTGGTTGGAGTCCAAGTGAAAGAGTTAATTTTTAGGAGAGCAGTGAGAGGTGTTGCAATCTTTCCATAATTCTTAACAAACTTGTCATATTAACATGTTAAGCCCATAAATGCATGCAATATTTTGAGAGTCTTTGGGTGAGGCCATTCTTGCATAACTTCAATATTTTTAGGATCCTCCCTGACACCATCCTTGCCAACCAGATGACCCAAGTACTCTACTTCTAAGGTGCCAAAATCACATTTAGACTGTTTCAGGAAAGGTTGGTGCTGAGAGAGTAGATGGAGAACTCGATCCACATGAGCAAGATGGTATATCCAGGTTTTTCTATAGATGAGGATATCATCAAAGAAAAATAAGACAAAATGACATAGAAAAGGACGGAAAACACGATTCATGAGGATTTGGAAGGTGGAGGGGGCATTACATAAGCCAAAGGGCATGACCAAAAACTCATAGTGGCCCTCAAGAGTTCTAAAGGAAGTCTTGGGAATGTCTTCCTCTTTCATACCTATCTGGTGGTAGCCTGAATGAATATCAAGTTTAGTGAAGAATTGGGCACCACTCAATTCATCCAAGAGGTCATCAATGACAGGAATGGGAAATTTGTGTTTAATGGTAAGTTTGTTGAGGGCATGGAAGTCAAGACACATTCACCAAGAACCTTATTTATTCAGGACCATGACCACAGGAGAAGAGTAGGGGCTCGTACTAGGGTGGATAATGCCTGCATTAAGGAGTTTCTGTACCATTTTCTCAATTTCATTTTTTTGGGAAAAGGGGTGACGATACAAATGGATATTGGGAGGAAGGATTATGGGTACAAGGGGAATGGAATGATCATGAACACCATGGGAAGGAGGGATTCCCTAGGGAGTGGAAAATACTACTTGATGTTTAGAAATGATGTCTTGGAGGTCTTGCAGCACTGAGGGTGTCTTTGCTGCTTGTCTGGCATGGAGTTGGGAAATAACACTAGAATGGCCTTATTTGAGCAGTTTTTCCATGTGATGGGAACTAATGATCTTAGGTTAACCAACGGTGATGCCTTAGAACTTATATTGGTGGCCCTCCTGGTCAAATTGCATGGTTAATTCCTTAAAATCCATGAGAATGGAACCCAAAGTCCTTATCCAGTCTGCACCCAACATAATGTCACAACCGCCCATGTCGATAGAAAACATATGAGATTTCAGGTGGTAGTCACCAATTTGGAGATGCACATTTTCACAACACCCTCCACATTTCATGGATCCACCATTGGCAATCATGATTTGGAAAATATTGATGGCATGGATGTAGCAATGAATTTCTTGGGCAATGCAGCAATGATTAAAATTATGGGTGCTTCCACTATCAACCAGAATGATGACCTTACGATGATTGATGTAACTGATGAGCTTGAGGGTTTGGGGAGCGGAGAAGCCAATGAGAGAATTGAGGGAAATGATCGGTTCTACTTCGGGAGGGTCTAAGGGAGGGGTTATGTCAGTGGCTTCAGGTGACTCAGACATAAGGGGAGTTTCAACATCCTCTTCTGAAATATCCTCAAAGATGGCCATAAAAATATTGTCTTCCTTACACTTGTGTCCCGGGAAATATTTTTCATCACAATTATAACAAAGGCCTTTGAGTTGGTGTTCAACCATTTTATCCCTGGTCAGTTTTTGGATCTTTAGTGGAGCAGAGGGAGTAGTGGGATTTATTGGTTTAGGGTGAGGGATAAAGGAGGGTTTCTGGTTTTGAGAAGATACAACCTGTTGCGCTTCTTTATCTCTTTTAGTATCCTCCACTCAAATCTGAGGCCGAGTCATGAAGACATGGTCCTGAATCTCATCCTTGAGGCCACTGATAAAACACTATCAGAGAAAGGCATCAAACATGCCCTCTGTCCGAAACTCCAGGTGCTCAAAGGAAGCTATAAAGTCTTCCACTTTTCTTGATTATTTCAACTTTTTTAAACAACCCAAATGGTTGGTGTCAGTGTCAAAGCATTCATAAAGATCTGCCACAAAGTGTGTCCAAGCAATATACCCTTGACGAGAAGTTCTTCTCCATTGCCACCATTGCCAATGTTATTTATCTAGATGGAGAACACCATACCTGAGTTTTTCCAAGTCATCTGTAATGTTGTATAAAGAGAAATAATGTTCCATTTGGGTTACCCAACCAGTGGGGTCTAAGCCATCAAATTTGGTCACATCCACCCACGGAAGGCGTAGGTCACGTTGAAAGTGATGGTGTTGAAAGTTATGGGAATGAGAGGAATGTTCACCTTCAGTATGTGGAGGTGAGTCAGAGGAAGGGTTATCTATAGGGATATGCAGCTTGGTGCAAAGTGTTGCAAAGACAGATTCAAGATGGGTGGTTAGGTCTTGTTTGATTTCCTCCATTGAGGACTGCATGGTTGTATTGATGGCGACAACATTGGCACTGAGTTGTTTCACTTCTTGTTGGGTCTTGGTGAGACTAGATCGCAGTGTATTGAAGTGAGCTTCCAAGTCTTGGCTATGGGTATGGGCCATGAGAACAAGAGAACCGAAAAGGGGTGGGTGGGGTCAAAATTTTTGCAAAAACATGATATGTGTGAATGTGATAAGGGAGAAGAGACGAATCCAATGGAATAGTTATACTCTAATTTGAAGAATATTGCAGTGATGAAATGACAAAATTCTTAACCTGGAAGAAATGTGTAGTTGCTTGGCAACCCGAACACAGTTGTGCGCCAATAGATCTTGTCTATTTTAATTTTTTTATGTTTATATCCCCAAGTGTTAGGTATTCAAGGGTTTTCCCTATGCTATATCTCTCTGATATACGTGTGGGGTCCAACAGTAGTACTCGACCCAATATCTCAGGGAACTAAGTAAGGAGGACAGATTGTACCCTTAATCGTACTACCCAACTACCTAGGTACTAGAGACTATCTTCCCAAGTTCTATTCTCGGTGGAACTATAGCAGTCAGGCAACCGATCGATTTATCTAAAGAGGGCTTCAAGAAATCTACGTTGATACGTACAGAGGTGTTGTCTGATGCGTTACCACTCAAAGGGGTACCAACAGGGGTTACAAGGGTGGCCAACAGATGTGCGCTTAAGAACCACTTGTATTTCCTGTGTGTATGAATCCCTCAACCATGGGTTTATGTGCGTAACAAAAAATCTTTGTGGCTTAAAGATGCCAGAATATGTCTTTACCCTAAAAAAAAATTTACCCATAATTTCTGCCAAGGAAAGTGCTTTGATACCACTTGTAATATACCAGATATAAAAAGTATGCAGAACATAAATAAAATTCTATAAATGGAATAACAAAAACAATATAACCAGAACAATCACCAGAATAACACTGAAGTGATATAGGAATAACAACATAAATAACACTTTGATTATGAGAGAAATGTTCACAAGCATCTTTGAGGGGGAAACCTCCAGTCAAATAGAGCTCTATTACAATAATCTTCAAGCTAGGTTTCCCATACACTCGACTCCTATTTGTACTAAATATGTCTATCAAAAGAAGCATCTAGAGGAAGGTCCTTCTAGAAGCGAAAACTTCTATTAGGTCTTCTTACATTCGACTTATTCTATTTTATTGCAAGGCCTTATTAATATTGACCCTTATTACATCCGAATGTATTGTTCTACCTATGTGCGGGTTAGGTCCCTAACAATGTGAGGGTTTCTGGACTCAAATTTCACTCACACACCCACCTTCTTCCATCATCAATTCATCATGTAAACCATAAACCCCAATTTTCTTTCAAAGTACACAATTTGGTTGACACAAGTTTTAAGTTTTCGTCATTCTTTCTTCATTTTTCATTCAGGTTCTACATTAATGTATATAAAATGTATCTATGTCATAGTAGTGATGAAAAATCCCTCTTTTTCATTGATTTTTTAATTAACACCATAAAATACTAGAGGCACGCAACAGTGACATGTGAATGGGGCCAACGTTGAAATTTTTTCAAATTGTATCTATATGCTTTGAAATTATACATGGATAGACTATTTCCATGCCTTAATGATATGGGAGGGTTTTTGGACTCACATTTCACTCACACACACTCTTTCTTCCATCATCATATCATTATGTAAACCATAAACCCTATTTTTCATATGTTCTAGTAGATATGTTAATGATTCCAAATTTCATATTTGTATTTGAATCAAGGTCCAACTAGCTTGCAAAGTATCAAATTTTAATTTCAATTTGATAAACCAAATATGAAATGAATCCAAGCATCATTTGATATCGCCACAATAGAGACGAATGAAAATAATCTTGCGACAAATTAGCTATAGTATGGACAAAAAACGTTCGTTGATAGTATAGCTAATTCATCGCAAGAATATGGTGTCTAATTTGAATGGTGCTACATGGTTTTCAAGGAGTGTATGGAATATATTATGGTGCAATGTAGTGTAGTCTATAAGAACAATCTCTATTCCAAACCTCAAAATGGATAGTACCATATCTTGTTCATAAGACAAATATTCTTTGTATGTTTCCTTTGTGGTGGCTCAAGCCCTCAGTACACATGATGCCTGATAATGAAATGTAACAATTTGAATATTGAATGATAGTGTTATGTAACCCATGGTTAAGGAAATAACTTAAGGTTCTTAGGTCCTATTGTAATCTTCTTAGAATTGATTTTCGTTACATAGTCCTTGAAGAAAGACAAAAGACTTATGTAGTGGATATTCATTTGGTCTTTGTGTGGGACATTTTATGCCATTAGTATGTTTTGTACAAAAGTAATGGATATTGAGGACTACACCATGGTAAAGGAATGATTAAAAATGAATAAGGAATGAGGAACACATAACAAGGAACAAGGAACGTAAATTGTACTAGGACTAGACATCGGTAACAGTAACTTGTGAATGGGGCCAACATTGAAATTTTTTCAAACAGTTTCTGTATGCACTGAAATTTTTCATGGATAGAATATTATCATGTATTAATGACATGGGATTGTTTATGGACTCAAACTTCACTCACACACCCACTTTCTTCCATCATCATTTCAACATGTAAACCATAAACCCTAATTTTCTTTCAAAGTACACAGTTTGGTTGACACAATTTTTAAGTTTTCGTCAGTCTTTCTTCATTTTCCTTTCAGGTTCTAAATTAATGTATATATAATGTATTTGTGTCATATTTGTGATGAAAAATCCCTCTTTTTATTTGATTGTTTAATCAACACCATAAAAATACTAGAGGTGGGCAACAATGACAAGTGAATGGGGCCAACGTTGAAATTTTTTCAAACTATATCTGTATGCATTGAAATTTGACATGGATAGACTATTCACATGAATTAATGATATGGAATGGTTTCTGGACTCAAATTTCACTCACACACACTCTTTCTTCCATCATCATATCATCATGTAAACCATAAACCCTAATTTTTATATGTTCTAGTAGATATGTTAATGATTCCAAATTTCATATTTGTATTTGACTCAAGGTCTAGCTATCTTGCAAAGTATCAAATTTTAATTTCAAGTTGATAAACCAAATATGAAATGAATCCAAGCATCATTTGATATCTTCGCAAGAGAGACGAATGTAAATAATCTTGCGACGAATTAGCTATACTATCGACGAAAAATGTTTGTCGATAGTATAGCTAATTCGTCGCAAGAATATTGTGTCTAATTTAAATGGTGTTACATGGTTTTCAAGGAGTGTAGGGCTTATATTATGGTGCAATGTAGTGTATTCTATAAGAACAATCTCTATTCCAAACCTCAAAATGGATAGTACCGTATCTTGTTCATAAGACAAATATTCTTTGCATGTTTCCTTTGTGGTGGCTCAAGCCCTCAGTACACATGATGCCTTACAATGAAATGTAACAATTTGAATATTGAATTATAGTGTTATGTCACCCATGGTTAAGGAAATAAATTAACGTTCTTATGTCCTATTGAAATATTCTTAGAATTGCGATTCGTTACATAGTCCTTGAAAAAAGACAAAAGACTTATGTAGTGGATATTAATTTGGTCTTTGTCTGGCACATTTTATGCCATTAGTATGTTTTGTAAAAACATAATGGATCTTGGGGAAGAAAACATGGTCAAGGAATGAGTAACAAGGAACAAGTAATTAGGAACGAGGAACGAGGAAAACAAAACAAGGAACAAGGAATGAAAATCGTACGAGGACTAGACACCGACAACAGTGACCTGTGAATGGGGCCAACCTTGAAAATTTTTCAAACAGTTTTTGTATGCACTAAATTTTTACATGGATATACTATTCTCATGCATTAACAATATGGAATGGTTCATGGACTCAAATTTCACTCACACACCCACTTTCTTCCATCATCAATTCATCATGTAAACCATAAACCCTAATTTTCTTTCAAAGTACACAATTTGGTTGACGCAATTTTACATTTTCATCAATCTTTCTTCATTTTTCTTTCAGGTTCCACATTAATGTATATACAATGTATCTTTGTCATAGTTGTGATGAAAAATACCTCTTTTTTGTTTATTTTTTAATCAACGCCATAAAAATACTAGAGTCGAGTAACAATGACATGTGAATGGGGCCAACATTGAAATTTTTTCAAACTGTATCTGTACGCATTGAAATTTGACATGGATACACTATTCACATGCCTTAACGATATGGGAGGGTTTCTGGACTCAAATTTCACTCACACACACTCTTTCTTCCATCATCATATCATCATGTAAACCATAAACCCTATTTTTCATATGTTCTAGTAGATATGCTAATGATTCCAAATTTCATAGTTGTATTTGACTCAAGGTCCAAATAGATTTCAAAGTATCAAATTGATAAAACAAATATGAAATTAATCCAAGCATCATTTTATATCATCGCAATAGAGACGAATGTAAATAATCTTGCGACGAATTAGCTATACTATCGACGAAAAAAGTTCATCGATAGTATAGCTAATTCGTCACAAGAATATTGTGTCTAATTTGAATGGTGTTACATGGTTTTCAAGGAGGGTAGGGATTATACTATGGTTCAATGTAGTATAGTCTATAAGAACAATCTCTATGCCAAACCTCAAAATGGAAAGTACCATATCTTGTTCATAAGACAAATATTCTTTGTATGTTTCCTTTGTGGTGGCTCAAGCACTTAGTACACATGATGCCTGACAATGAAATGTAATAATTTGACTATTGAATGATATTTTTATGTCACCCATGTTTAAGTAAAGAACATAAGGTTACTAGGTCCTATTTGAATCTTCTTAGAATTGAGATTCGTTACATAGTCCTTGAAAAAAGACAAAAGACTTATGTAGCAGATATTCATTTGGTCTTTGTGTGGAACATTTTATGCCATTAGCATGTTTTGTACAAAAATAATGGATCTTGGGGACTACAGCATGGTCAAAAAATGAGTAACAAGGAACAAGGAATGAGGAACTAGGAACATAGAACAAGGAACAAAAATTGTACTAGGACTAGACGCCGACAATAGTAACCTGTGAATGGGGTCAACATTGAAAGTTTTTCAAACAGTTTCTGTATGCACTAAAATTTGACATGGATGGACTATTTCCATGCCTTAATGATATGGGAGGGTTTATGGACTCAAATTTCACTCACAAACCCACTTTATTCCATCATCAATTCATCATGTAAACCAGAAACCCTAATTTTCTTTCAAAGTACACAGTTTGGTTGATGCAACTTTTAAGTTTTCGTCAATCTTTCTTCATTTTTCTTTCATATTCTACATTAATGTATATACAATGTATTTGTGTCATATTTGTGATGAAAAATACCTCTTTTTCTTTGCTTGTTTAATCAACATCATAAAAATACTAGAGGCGGGCAACAGTGACATGTGAATGGGGCCAACGTTGAATATTTTTCAAAATGTATCTGTATGCATTGAAATCTGACATGGATAGACTATTAGCATACCTTAATGATATGGGAGGGTTTATAGACTCAAATTTCACTCACACACACTCTTTCTTCCATCATCATATCATCATGTAAACCATAAACCCTATTTTTCATATGTTCTAGTAGATATGCTAATGATTCCAGATTTCATATTTGTATTTGACTTAAGGTTCAACTAGCTTGCAAAGTATAAAATTTTGATTTAAAGTTGATAAAACAAAAATTTACTGAATCCAAAGATCATTTTATATCGTCACAAGAGACAGGAATGTAAATAATCTTGCAACTAATTATCTATACTATCGACGAAAAAAGTTCGTTGATAGTATAGCTAATTCGTCACAAGAATATTATGTCTAATTTGAATGGTGTTACATGGTTTGAAAGGAGTGTAGGGATTATATTATGGTGAAATGTAGTGTATTATATAAGAACAATATCTATTCCAAACCTCAAAATGGATAGTACCATATCTTGTTCATCAGAAAAATATTCTTTGTATGTTTCCTTTGTGGTGGATCAGGCCCTCAGTACACATGATGTCTGACAATCAAATGTAAAAATTTGACTATTGAATGATAGTTTTATTTCACCCATGGTTAAGGAAATAACTTAAGTTTCTTAGGTCCTATTTGAATCTTCTTATAATTGAGATTCGTTACATAGTCGTTGAAAAAGGACAAAAGACTTATGTAGCAGATATTAATTTGGTCTTTGTGTGGGAACTTTTATGCCATTAGTATGTTTAGTACAAAAATAATGGATCTTGGGGACTAAAACATGGTCAAGGAATGAGTAACAAGGAACAAGGAATGAGTAACGAGGAGCAAGGAACAAGGAACATAAATTGTACTAAGACTAGACACCGACAACAGTGACCTGTGAATGGGGCCAACTTTGAATTTTTTTCAAATAGTTTCTATATGCAATGAAATTTGACATGGATAGACTATTCACATGCCTTAATAATATGGGAGGATTTATAGAATCAAATTTCACTCACACACCCACTTTCTTCCATCATCAATTCATCATGTAAACCATAAACCCTAATTTTCTTCCAAAGTACACAATTTGGTTGACGCAAGTTTTAAGATTTCGTCAGTCTTTCTTCATTTTTATTTAAGGTTCTAAATTAATGTATATACAATGTATCTGTGTCATACTTGTGATGAAAAATACATCTTTTTCATTGATTTCTTTGTCAACACCATGAAAATACTAGAGGCGGGCAACAATGACATGTGAATGGGGCCAACGTTGAAATGTTTTCAAACTGTATCTGTATGTATTGAAATTTGACATGGGTAGACTATTCACATGCCTTAATGATATGGAAAGGTTTATAGACTCAAATTTCACTCACACACACTCTTTCTTCCATCATCATTTCAGCATGTAAACCATAAACCCTATTTTTCATATGTTCTAGTAGATATGTTAATGAATCCAAATTTCATATTTGTATTTGACTCAAGGTCCAACTAGCTTGCAGAGTATAAAATTTTAATTTCAACTTGATAAAACAAATATGAAATGAATCCAAGCATCATTTGATATCATCTCAAGAGAGACGAATGTAAATAATCTTGCGACAAATTAGCTATACTATCGATGAAAATCGTTCATCGATAGTATAGCTAATTCATCCCAAGAATATTTTGTCTAATGTGAATGGTGTTACATGGTTTGCAAGGAGTGTAGGGATTATATTATGGTGCAATGTAGTGTATTCTATAAGAAAAATCTCTATGCCAAACCTCAAAATGGATAGTACCATATCTTGTTCATAAGACAAATATTCTTTGTATGTTTCCTTTGTGGTGGCTCAAGCCCTCAGTACACATGATGCCTAACAATGAAATGTAACAATTTGACTATTGAATGATAGTGTTATGTCACCCATGGTTAAGGAAATAACTTAAGTTTCTTAGGTCCTATTTGAATCTTCTTATAATTTAGATTCATTACATATTCCTTGAAAAAAGACAAAAGACTTATGTAGCGGATATTAATTTGGTCTTTGTGTGGGATATTTTATGCCATTAGTATGTTTTGTAAAAATATAATGGATCTTGGGAACTGCACCTTATTCTAGTAATGAGTAACAAGTAATGAGGAATGAGGAAATAGGAACAAGGAATAGAAATTGTACTAGGACTAGACACCGACAACAGTGACATGTGAATGGGGCCAACCTTGAATTTTTTTCAAACAGTTTTTGTATGCACTGAAATTTGAAATGGATAGAATATTTTCATGCATTAATGATATGGGAGGGTTTTTGGACTTAAATTTCACCCACACACCCACTTTCTTCCATCATCAATTCATCATGTAAACCATAACCCCTAATTTTCTTTCAAATTACACAATTTGGTTGACACAAGTTTTAAGTTTTCGTCAGTATTTCTTCATTTTTCTTTCAGGTTCTACATTAATGTATATACAATGTATCTGTGTCATATTTGTGATGAAAAATCCCTCTTTTTTTTTGATTTTTTAATCAACACCATAAAATTACTAGAGGCGGGAAACAGTGACATGTGAATGGGGCCAACGTTGAAAATTTTTCAAACTGTATCTATATGCATTGAAATTTGACATGCATAGACTATTCTCATGCCTTAAATATATGGGATGGTTTCTCGACTCAAATTTCACTCACACACACATTCTTTCTTCCATCAACATATCACCATGTAAACCATAAACCCTATTTTTCATATGTTCTAGTAGATATGTTAATGATTCCAAATTTCATATTTGTATTTGACTCAAGGTCCAGCTATCTTGCAAAGTATCAAATTTTAATTTCAAGTTGATAAAACAAATATGAAATGAATCCAAGCATCATTTGATATCATCGCAAGAGAGACAAATGTAAATAATCTTGCGACGAATTAGCTATATTATCGACGAAAAACGTTTGTCGATAGTATAGCTAATTTGTCGCAAGAATATTGTGTCTAATTTGAATGGTGTTACATGGTTTGCAAGGAGTATAGGGATTATATTATGGTGCAATGTAGTGTATTATATAAGAACAATCTCTATGCCAAACCTCAAAATGTATAGTACCATATCTTGTTCATAAGACAAATATTATTTGTATGTCTCCTTTATGGTGGCTCATGCCCTCAGACCACATGATGCTTGACAATGAAATGTAAAAATTTGACTATTGAATGATAGTTTTATGTCAGCCATGGTTAAGGAAAGAACTTAAGGTTCGCAGGTACTATTTGTATCTTCTTATAATTGAGATTCGTTACATAGTCCTTGAAAAAAGACAAAAGACTTATGTAGTGGATATTAATTTGGTCTTTGTGTGGGACATTTTATGACATTAGTATGTTTTGTACAAAAATAATGGATCTTGGGGACTACACCATGGTCAAGGAATGAGTAACAAGGAACAAGGAATGGGGAACGAGGAATTAGGAACACAGAACAAGGAACAAGGAATGAAAATTGTACTAGGACTAGGCACCGACAACAGTGACATGTGAATGGGGCCAACATTGAAATGTGTTCATACAGTTTTTGTATGCACTGAAATTTTACATGGACATACTATTCACATGAATTAATGACATGGGAGAGTTTCTGGACTCAAATTTCACTCACACACCCACTTTCTTCCATCATCAATTCATCATGTAAACCTAAACCCTAATTTTCTTTCAAAGTACACAATTTGGTTGACGCAAGTTTTAAGTTTTCATCAGTATTTCTTCATTTTTCTTTCAGGTTCAACATTAATGTATATACAATGTATCAATTTCATAGTCGCGATGAAAAATCCTTTTTTTCCATTGATTGTTTAATCAACACCATAAAAATACTAGAGGCGGGCAACAGTGACATGTGAATGGCGCCAACGTTGAAAGTTTTTCAAACTATATCTGTATGCATTGAAATTTGACATGGATAGACTATTCTCATGAATTAATGATATAGGAGGGTTTCTGAACTCAAATTTCACTCAAACACACTCTTTATTCCATCATCATATCATCATGTAAACCATAAACCCTATTTTTCATATGTTCTAGTAAATATGTTAATGATTCCAAATTTCATATTTGTATTTGACTCAAGGTCTAGATAGCTTGCAAAGTATCAAATTTTAATTTCAAGTTGATAAACCAAATATGAAATGAATCCAAGAATCATTTGATATCGTCGCAAGAGAGACAGATGTAAATAATCTTGCGATGAATTAGCTATATTATTGACGAAAAAAGTTCGTCGATAGTATAGCTAGTTCATCGCAAGAATATTGTGTCTAATTTGAATGGTGTTACATGGTTTGCAAGGAGTGTAGGGCTTATATTATGGTGCAATTTAGTGTAGTCTATAAGAGAAATCTCTATTCCAAACCTCAAAATGGATAGTACCATATCTTGTTCATAAGACAAATATTCTTTGTTGTTTCCTTTGTGGTGGTTCAAGCCCTCAATACACATGATGTCTGACAATGAAATGTAACAATTTGACTACTGAATGATAGTTTTATGTCACCCATGGTTAAGGAAAGAACTTAAGGTTCTTATGTCCTATTTGAATCTTCTTAGAATTGAGATTCGTTACATAGTCCTTGAAAAAGGACACAAGTGTTGCTTCTGCAGTTTTGAGAATACTCACCAGAATGAAGACTGACCTCCTGTATTTATACTAATTATGGTAGACTGTCTGGGCCAACTTCTCATTTTGGGTACTAATTATTTAGTATATAATATTTCCTTTTGCTGACTTCTTCTCTTGGAGGCTAATAACCTAATACAAGTCATTATCTTGAGTCGACTTGTCTTCTAGGGTTATTAACCAATTAATTAGGGTTTCTTCTTGCTTCCCGTAATATTCTATTCTTTTCAGGTTTATATGTGGAGGTAAATACCTCCCGTAGCTACCATAATATCAACAACATCAAATATAATATTGTCTAATGGACATTGTAATAAAATTTGATAACATTCAACAAGAGATGATTTGACTAAGGTTATGGACCATTAGGAGTCTCTTAAAATACATGTCCCTAGACCCAATGCACCATTTTCCATGTTAGGTTTTACCCATGGGGGCATGAGAAATAATTTTCATTAGACTATTTCAATTGGTGAACAAATGACCAAAAAATAGACAATCAAAGACTTTTGTGTTGTAGTCATTCAAAGAGGTTTTAAGAGAGGGAGGTTGACAATTAGTAGATTGCATGTGCCACTGCAACATGTGGTTGAAGGATATTTATTCTACCACAAACTTTAAAGAGGTGCAAATTATAAGGTGGGATTTCTAGTAACGAGGACTAGACAAACAAAATGAAAATGCAAAGACCAAGGAAAATAAAAAAACACTAAGATTGAACATTGTATTTTCATGTTTATTTTTTTAATACTTCGAGCATTATCAAAGGATTAAGAAAAATGACAACATTTATACATGTCAATGGAGCCTTTTTAAGATAGTTAAAAACATTAAATAAAATAAAACAATATTACTAAAATAGAATATAAAATGAATAGACAAGCAAAAAATGAAATTGATGAGTTTTGAGGGTTTAAGGTTTAAGGTTTTATGAATTTTAGTTTTTTGGGTTCCAAATATCTTATTATGGTTTTGAATTTTTGTGGTATCCACTTATTAGGTTCAAATTTAAGGGTCTTTTAAAAAAAAAAATGAAAAAAAATGAAAACATTTCTAAACAAGAAAAAATACAAAAAAACAATTGCCAACCTCCTATGGTGAAATTTGTCTGGAAGAAGGTGGAAGAGTGCAAGGATCGTCCCCTAGCTTGAGGAAACCTTTTCTTTGGTAGAAATTTGGAAATAGGGCATGATCAATTGTTTCAACCTCATTTATGACATAAAAACTCTCAATCAATAGTTTATAATATTCTCGATCAAGAGTTTAAATATTTTCAACCAAGAATCTAGGGGGAGAATCATAACCCTCGACCAAGAATCCTTCTCAAGAGTTTTAAAAAATGGTAAAACAAAAACTCTAGTCCAAGACATTTAAATTTCAACCTGGAGTTTTTCTAATCCACCCAAACTCTCAAACAAGAATTTTTTAACTTGAGGTAAACATAGGCAAACTCTTTGTTGAGACATTTAAAATGTTTCGACCAAGAATTTTAACTCTTATCCAAAAGATTATTTAACTTTCAATCAAGATATTTCAATGACTATTTTCTTGATTGAAACAATAAATATCACATTTCTTCACAAGGTTCTTTCCAAAAAGTGTTAATCGTCTTCACATTTTCACCCACTAGTACTTCCCTTGGATGAAGTTGTCCAGTTGTACCAATCCCATGTCTTCATTGCCCTAGCATTATGTTGTTGAAGTTCTATCTCTATATTTCCATCAACTATGGTTACGTTGTCAAAATGAGGATGGAAGGAAACCTAAAATGTTGTTAGATAAAAAGAACCTAAAGTCAAGTAGGATCCCAAGGAGAGGATTCAAGGGCACCTATAGTTAAGTTGTCAAAATGAGGATGGAAGGAATCCTAAAAATGTTGTTAGATTAAAGAACATAAATTGAAGTAGGAGCCCAAGGAGAGGACTCAAGGTCATCTTTAACACACTTGAGGTGATATGCTCACATGCCTCTGTAATACTTCTCTTGACTATGTTAATATATAGACCACATTTTTGTCCCAAAAAACATTTTCTTCCCTAGTTCATGCCATTTGAAGAAGTATAATGATTTTGGCAAACCAACCAACAATAGGATTTGTCATTAGTAAGAAATAATGGAATTTTAGTTGATTGGTTGTTTTACTCGTTATTATAAGAGTGTTTGGTCACTTTGCACACAAACCTATTACTAATAAGTGGTAACAACAAAAAATTGGGTGTTAACTGGGTTTATTTTTTTATTGTTATCCTCTACACCAGGATTAATGAAAGGCAAATATATTTTAAAAATGAGATGAAATTTGGTGAATACAAATATTTATAAAAAAGTTTTTGCAAATACATAAAGTCATTCTTTTGTTAAATCAACTATTTTTTTATTGATATGAAACTTATATGAAAATACATTGATCAAATGTTTTTAACCCATAATGTTTTTAATTTGCCTTCTAGGTGGAAATAACCATTTTCATTGATCATCTCATACAAAAGGATTTCAATATCAACAAGATAAACGAAATCCCTGTTCAAATTTCAAGGACTTCCCTTCGATAATATAACTATAGCATGAAGAGATTAAGTCTAAATTATTCCCTATTGTCATTATATCAGTGGGAACAGGGGCCAAAACATAGGTGGCCTAAGCATGGATAGCATCAGAATTTCGGGACTTACCTAACTTATCATTATATTAGTGGGAACATGGGCCAAAACATAGGTGGCCTGATCATGGATAGATTTAGAATTTAAGGACTTACCTGACTTATCATTATATCGGTGGGAACAGGGGCCAAAACATAGGTGGCCTGAGCATGGATAGAGTCAAAATTTCAAGACTTACTTGACTTATCATTATATCAGTGGGAACATGGGCCAAAACATAGTTGGCATGAGCATGGATAGCATAATTTTGGGCTTTTCTTGACTTATCATTGTATCAGTGGGAACATGGGCCAAAACATAGGTGGCTTGAGCATGGATAGAGTCATAATTTCAAGCCTAACTTGACTTATCAGTATATCAGTGGGAACAAGGGACCAAAACATAGGTGGCCTGATCATGGATAGAATCAGAATTTCAGGACTTACCTGACTTATCATTATATCAGTGGGATCAGGGGCCAAAACATAGGTGACTTAAGCATGGATAGAGTCAGAATTTTGGGTCGGGCCTGAGAGGACTCGTGTCATGGTTTTGGACTCGTGTCGTGTAATAAACTTATATAACATTCAACAAGAGATGAGTTGACGAAGGTTATGGACCATTAGGATTCTCTTAAAATACATGTCCCTAGACCCAATGCACCATTTTCCATGTTAGGTTTTACCCATGGAGGCATGAGAAATAATTTTCATTTGACTATTTCAATTGGTGAACAAATGGCCAAAAAATAGAGAATCAGAGACTTTTGTGTTGTATTCATTCAAAGAGGTTTTAAGAGAGGGAGGTTGACAACTGGTAGATTGCATGTGCCACTACAATATGTGGTTGAAGGATATTTAATCTACCACTCACTTTAAATGGGTGCAACTTATAAGGTGGGATTGCTAGTAACGAGGACTAGACAAACAAAATGACAATGCAAAGACCAAGAAAAATAGTCATCAGGTAACTGACAAGTAGCATTCTTCACATCCAACGACAACATATTCAACACAAGTACATATTCAACATAAGTACTTGTGAGGATTTGAAGCATAACTTGTTGACTCTCTTCTATATGTTTTTCAAACTTGAAGATCATATTCAACATATTGTCTATGAGGATTTGAATGAACCTAAAATTCAATACCATTCTTTGTGATGAAATCCCTTCAAGAAGATCATCCCTTGAAGATCATGCTACAAGAGGAAGGGAATATTGATTCAATAATAACTTCTCAATCCAATCCGATTGTAGTCTCTACTTTTGAGATTGATCATTACCTAGAGTTGGGATGTTAAATTGACCCTTTTAAAAATTATCTGGAGGATCTATTTTAGATCTATACATAGAAGACCAGTCTTGGTATTCATCTTTTTGTTTTGACCCATAATCATCTAGTTCATGGTTTGTAAATGGCCATAGGTTTTCCCCATCTATGAAGGTATAGATACCCTACCCCCCTCTGTATTTGAACCTATGACCTCCAAGGAGTATACACATGTTTTTAACCATTATTATATGTATACACATTTATTAAGTATTAAATATATGCAATTTATATAAAATATTTATTAAATATTTCAATATACACATTTATTAAATATTTTATATATGTATTTTATATAAAAAAATTATTTATATAATATATAATTTATATAATTTACATTATATAAATTATATAATATATACAAACAAAAATACATAATCCCTCACCCGCGCGTGCATAACCCCCATTGTTCGAATTACCTCACCTCACCACGACTGATAGTGCATACTATTGTTGGAGCGAGAGGATAATAACCTCACCTCCCTAGGACTAAGAGTGCATGCCATTGCTTGAGTGAGAGGAGAATAACCTCACCTCCCCGTGATTGAGAGTGCATGCCATTGTTGGAGAAAGAGGAGAATAACCTCATTACTGGAGTGAGAGAAGAATAATCTCAACTTTGGGAGTGCATGTCATTGCTAGAGAAACAAATGAGTGACTGAGAGTGCATGCCATTGTTGGAGGAGGAATGACAGAGAATAACCTCAGCTCTGGGAGCACTTGAGAGTGTATGTCATTGGTGTAGGAGGAGTGACTGAGAGTGACCCTGTTCGAGCGACAGAGGAGGAGTGACATAGTAGCCCCTTGCTCAAGTGATGGAGGAGACCCCACCTTGACCAGAAATGATGCCAAAATCAATAATTTATTAAAATCCTTTAAAACCGCAAATCAGGATCTGAAGGTTCTTGAGATGCTCTTTGAATTTAGGCAAGGGTGTGTTGGTTAGAGTTAGGTTCAATGCTGATTACCATACCTCTATCATCTAATCACATAGATATTTCTTCATATGGCCAAATAAATATTATTTTTTGAATTCCTTTGAACCTTCTTCTAGTTTTTGGACCATAGATGCATGACCCTATACATGACGGAGGCCCTTGATCCTAGATCTCACTCGCTTTTACCACCCTTTCCCAAACTAGACACCTTGAGTTGATTATTTCTTTCTTTCATGTTCTTTTGAAGATAGATGCATACAATTGGGAAAAAGGCATACATTCAATGTGTAGAATAATGTTGTCTAGTATATGCATAACAATGAGAATAATAACACTGCAAAATTTCATAATTGAGTGCTAGTAGGCCAAGAAAGTCCCAACAATGAGTGTAATAACATTTTGAAAATTGTTCGTTAAGTTTTGGTAGGAAACGTATGTGCATAAAAATGAGAGTAATAACATTTTGAATTTTTATCCTTGAGTGCTAGCATAAGTACTTAGATAATTGAATGATCCATGTCACCTATGGTTATGTAATTTTTTGTCCTACAATACTACACCTATGAATATGTAATTTTTCACCCTAACCATATTGATTTACCTACAAAACTAGTGCATTTGAATACTACTCACAAAAAAAGTGTTCAAGAATGAACTTAAGAATTAGACCCAATTTTAAAGATCCTTTAGCATTGGCCAACAACCAATGAATCTACAAATCATTACATATCCCATGACATAACCTTCAAGGTAATCCTTAACCCATGAGGGTTTCAACCACACAAACATAGCCAATGTAGTGTCATAAATGGAAAAATATGGAAGAAACTTGTCTTTTCCAAGAGCAAGAGAGAATCCATATTGAAATAAATTTCCTTTCCATGGGTTGTGTATTTTGAGGGGGGAAGAATATGAGTTTGAGAATATTAGAGACAATGTTAACTGGAAATGATGAGACCTTCCCACAAAATTAACAACATGTGATACAAGTGGCCCTTTTAGAAGGTCAACACATCGAATTAACTTGGACAAAGTATGCACTAAAATTGGATATGCAATGTATCACGTCATTGATGTGAGAAAACTATATAGGGGAGTGGGTGGAATCATGCATAAATAATAGGCTACCATGGAAACTAGGGAAAATCCTTGTTGTAGGTGAGAAATGACTTGTGCTCGATTTCTTAAACATCTCTATTGGTTTCTTCTTCTATTACAACACAAAAAAGTATCCTCATTTTTAGGACAACTACAAAGAAAAGGTGATTTATAAAACACTAGTGTTAACCCACTTGCAAAAAATAACAAGCCCCGTGACTTTTGATTTCTACACAATAAAAAATACCAAATACAAAATTTTGGCATTTTTTGTGCTACAAGTAGGCCTGGAATTTGACATCCCACATGGTTTGAGAATGCTCATTCAATGGTATTCCTCATGATTCCTATTCCCCACCAACACCATTAGAATTTGTGTAGTCTCACTCCTAAGTAGTGTCTTGCATATTGTTTTTTTGGCTCAAACACAATATTTTCTCTTCATACAAACTCAAACTCCTCTTCATCCTTTCAATATAGGAATAAATTTATCCTTCTAGGTCCTTGGTATTTTTGTTGCTACACCCTTAACCTCCCAATATTTCCATATTTTTCAATTCCAAATTTGCAAAATCCCTTTGCTCCAACAATGTTTTGAAATTCAAATCCCCTTCACTAATGACTAACCTACCTCTTTATTACCTCCTCCAATCATTTTTTTCCTCTAGGGAATCTAAGAGAACTCACAAGAAATTGTTGTCAAGATATTTACATCCATAGTTGTTAGTTTTCACTCAACCACATTGCAGAGGGTGTAGTTGTACTTCCTCCTAGTCACCAAGCTTATTTTTTCCCCACGGTAGTACTAATATGAAGTGTGGAGGGCATGCCTCTTTTTTTTCAAACCCCATAGTCTATACCTTTGCATACACATTGGTATATAGCTCCACATCAACACTCCACTTCACTTTCCTTTGCACTTAACATGCAGTACAAAGTGAAAAGGCAATGCTCTAAGAAAAAAAAATTATGCTCTACATAGACCCTTACGTTTTATGTGATTTATGCTATATGCATCATCCTTCCCCATAGCCTTTACATCATCTCACCCTTTTTCCTTATCCTTTTTCTTGTAGATGCAAAGTGAAAAGTGAAAATATATGAACTTCCCTTCACTACATTCTTAGCTCTGCATGCATAAAACTTTCTAAGGAAAAATAATAGGATTTTGGCCAAACTTGCAAAGGAGGTTTTGTTGAAGGCCTTAAACCATGTAAAACTATAGCTTAGAGCACTAAAATTGTATATTAAAAAAAAAAAAACATTAAAGATAACCTTCTTTATTACTGGTCCATTTAGGATTGAACCACACATCCCCATTGGGAGTCTTTTGGTCTATAAGCTTCATCCCCTTCTAGTTCTTCCACCTCTTCAAGCAATGGAAGTTGGATGATGCATAATGTAGGAATGGATGGAGTTGCGTGAAAATGTCAGATGTATGTTGCATGGATGTTGTATGGAGGTTATACATGGTGGAATGGATGAGTAGAGTACTAAAGAACATGAACAAAGTACCTTGATGAGTAGTAGATATTTTCATCACTCAAATCCTCACATATTCAACACAAGTAGAGGTAAATTAAGATAACTGACAAGTATCATTCTTCACATCCAACGACAACATGATGCAACCAATATAGTCATCAATTATACCATCCTTGCTATGGATTATTCCTATCTTGATGGATCCAAAAATTCTTTTAGAGCCTTGAAATTATTCTTATTTATCAATTTTTCTTAAAATTTATATGGATTCATTAACATATTCTTTTTGTCTTGTCAAATATGAGTACATATTGTTTTCTTTCCTTCCAGGATTTATTTGAGGGGTTTTTCACAAAAGTGCATCCTTCCCTTTTCTTGCTCCCAATATAGGTAAAACACAACCTTCTTAATATCCGCCTTATCCTCCATGTCAACCACCTTTACCTCTTGTTATTTCACCATAGCCACTTCTTATTATATAGTCACCAACCCCTCTTCACCCTGTGCAACCTAATTCTTGTTTATTGTTTGTATGTGATATATTGTCTAATATTTTGGCTTGTATCTTTCATTGTCCTAACATTAAAATGTATTGTAGGTATTATCTTGACAAATGAAACACATTGTTTTCTTGGTATTCCTTAGATTGTGGGGACCATTTCAAGAGACACCATCAATGGCCATAGGGATAGAGACCATATTATTTAGAGAACACTAAAAACTACACAATTTGTACAACTCAAGAAAAAATTAATATGGTGGAAAATACAAAATTCTATGACTTTACAATAACTTCAATTTTTTTTGTTACATGTTCTATACATATGAATTATTCGCATGAGGTGATTATTATAGTCCTTTCTTTGCAAGGAATAAAAAGAGGAGAGGATGTATTTGAATCATGTTTTCTTAGAAAGAGGAGAGGATTGATTTTTGAATCGTGTTTTCTTTTGGTCCAATGAAGGGGGGCATGAATAGGAACCTAGATCATGTAAATGAATGTTGTATCTTACTTTGAAATCCTTATGTGACATTCCTCTTATGAAACAAGGATTTGTATCATTTTTTATTTATTACATTGTTATTTTCAGTGTTTTACACACAACATATATTCACAACACGTGGGTTCATAATTAAAAACCCCCCTTTATGAATGAATTACGTGATAAGTTCTTGGTCAACAAGGTGAAGCCCCCATGATCCTTATGAGTATTAAAGATGTGTATGGTGGTCTCTATAATCATAAAATTTTACTATGTTAGAAATAATGACATTTGATTCAATGTTTTATAGGTGTACTAAGTGAACTATGACATTTGCATGGTATTTTTAAAATTTGGGTCATTTTGCAGTACTGCACACATAGTAATCTATCAAGAAATTATTTCTTTACTTAAAACCTCTTGCTCCTTCCCATAGCTAGTTTTCATCGAAGTTGAATTTCTTTCATTTCATTTTCCTCTTGCATGGTTTAAAGAGTCGAGTCAAAACACCATCAGTTTCATGACCACTCCTTTGAGTAACAACAACCTAAAATCAAGCACTAATTAAAATTTATCTAGAAACTTTTCTAGGGATCTTCAAACCCATCTTAGCTTAGGTGTAGATCTTTGGAATAGGATTGTGAGAATAAATTTCCAAATATACTAAACAAACATAAAGCCTTGAGTTAGGGAGTGAAATCCAGTTGCTATATCACTGACTTTGGGAAGCCCTTCTAACACAAGGGTCAATCACGAGGTGCATTGGGGCCCTCAGAGTAATCAACCTTGCTTTGCTGGTCTTGGTGTCAACTGTCCCCCCTCTACTTTGGTATAGTAGGTGGTACCATAGAGGCCATAATATTTTAGACTTCCTACACAATGTGACAGCACAGGGAAGGTGGTCTTGTACCTAGGATCAATGTTTGTTAGACTCACTCAGACTCCTTGGAGGTTTTCCCATTGATCGATGAGGTAACTTGCACCAAGGAATTAGTTCATTAAGTAGATTGTCAACATAACTTTCCCACCGACCGAAACATATCCCCTTCGCACATTGATTCTGCGATGTTGGATTCCATCACCAACTAATTCTTATTTGTGAGAATGCTTGTTTGCATGCTTGACTCCTAGAATAATTAGCGTGTTTTGTTTTTTCTCCTTAGTTGGCCTTAGGATTAAGTTTGTGTCTCATGGCATACGTTTCGGGTTAATTCCTCATTTGATCAATACAAAATATGGATACAATTAAAATAAAAGGTAATAAAGAGGTAACAAATAGCTCATAGCTAACTTATGTCTTATAATTCTCCAACATTGTTCTTTACACTTAGTGTAACAAACATCAAATGGAATGGTTTACACAAGGTCAATGGATAATTTTATTGGAAAATTCAAAATATTATCATAAACCCACATATCACATATTTGTACATGCACCATAGATTCACAATCTTTCATGAAGAGGTCCGGGAGTGATCCAAATGTTTCATTGCTTCTTACTGAGCAAAGCACTAGTTATCGAAATCGATGAAAAAAACAACTTATGAGAGGTTGGAACTGGGAGTGAGAGGTGCTCTAGCTAAAATCCTATGCCAGGAATCCAACAGAGATGACGGTTCCTCAATCCGAGTCTCATTTTTTGTTTTATGCCTAGTTGAAAGTCACATCCCAACCCATTTCGGGGACTCTTGGCCAATTCCTGCTCAAGGCATAAAAGACTAATGGAGCAACATTTTTGAGTTTTGTGAGATCATGAAAGATTGTTTAGGCATGGAATAGGTGACCAAATTATCCATCCTCTCCCAAGCTGTGGTTTTGTAAATTGTCCCCTATATCCAAATGTTGCATTGCTTCTTACTGAGCAAAGCAGTAGTTATCGAAATCGATGAAAAAAACTACTTTCGAGGGGTTGGAACTGGGAGTGAGGGGTGATCTAGATGAAATCCTATGCCAGGAATCCAACAGAGACAATGGTTCCTCAATCCAAGTCTCAATTTTCATTTTATGCCCAATTGCAAGTCGCATCCCAAACCATTTCAGGGACTCTTGGCCAATTTCCGCTCAGGGCATAAAAGACTAACGGAGCAACATTTTTGAGTTCTGTGAGATGATGCAATATTGTTTAGGAATGGACTATGTTACCAAATTATCCATCCTCTCCTGAGGCATGGTTTCGTAAATTGGCCCCTAAATCCAAATGTTGCATTGCTTCTTACTGAGAAAATCACTAGTTATTGAAATCGATGAAAAAAACTACTTTCAAGGGGTTGGAACTAGGAGTGAGGGGTGCTCTAGCTGAAATCCTATTCCAGGAATCCATCGGATTTGATAGTTCCTCAATCTGAGTCTCGGTTTTCGTTTTATGCCCAGTTGCAAGTCGCATCCCAAACCATTTCGGGGACTCTTGACCAATTCCTCCTCCGGGCATAAAAGCCTAATGGAGCATCATTTTTGAGCTCCATGAGATTCTGCAAGATTGTTTAGGAATGGAATAGGTGACCAAATTTTCCATCCGCTATTGAGGCATGGTTTCGTAAATTGGAACCCTAAATCCAAATGTTGCATTGCTTCTTATTGAACAAAGAAATAGTTATCAAAATCAATGAAAAATACAACTTCTGAGGGGTTGGAACTAGGAGTGACGGGTGCTCTAGATAAAATCATTTGCCAGGAATCCAAGAAAGATGATGGTTCCTCAATCCAAGTCTCGATTTTTGTTTTATGCCGAGTTGCAAGTCGCATCCCAAACCATTTCGGGGACTCTTGGCCAATTCTCACTCGGGGCATAAAAGACTAATGGAGTAAGATTTTTTAGTTCCGTGAGATGCTGCAAGATTTTTTAGGCATGGAATAGGTGAATGTATTTTCCATCCTCTCTCGAGGCATGAATTCATAAATTGGACCCCTTAATCCAAATGTTGGTTTGCTTCAAATTGAGAAAAACACTAGTTCTCGAAATCAATGAGTAAAGCAACTTCCAAGGCATGGAACCCAGGAAAGAGGGGTTCTCTAGCTGAAATCCTATCCCAGGAATCTATTGGAGTCGACGGTTCCTCAATCGGAGTCTTGGTTTTCATTTTATGCCCAATTGCAAGTCACATCCCAAACCATTTCGGGGACTCTTGGCAATTCCTCCTATGGGAATAAAAGCCTAACGGAGAAGCATTTTTTAGCTCCATGATATTCAACATGCTTGTTTAGGAATGGACTAGGTTACCACATTGTCCATCCACTCCTGAGGCATGGTTTTTTAAATTGGACCCCTAAATCCAAATGTTGCATTGATTCTTACTGAGCAAAGCACTAGTTATCGAAATCAATGAAAAAAACACCTTATGAGGGGTTGGAACCAGGAGCGAGGGGTGATCTAGCTAAAATCCTATGCCATGAATCCAACAGAGACGATGGTTCCTCAATCTGAGTCTCAATTTTTGTTTTAAGCCCAGTTTTAAGTCGCATCCCAAACCATTTTGGGGACTCTTGGCCAATTCTCGTTCAGGGCATAAAAGACTAATGGAGCAACATTTTTGAGTTCTGTGAGATGCTGCAATATTGTTTAGGCATGGAATAGGTGATTAAATTATACATCCTCTCCTGAGGCATAGTTTCGTAAATTGGCCCCTAAATCCAAATGTTGCATTGCTTCTTACTGAGCAAATCAGTAGTTATCGAAATCGATGAAAAAAACTACTTCCAAGGAGTTGGAATCGGTAGTGAGGGGTGCTCTAGTTGAAATCCTATCCTAAGAATCCATCAGAGTCGATTGTTCCTCAATGTGAGTCTCATTTTTTTCTTTATACCTAGTTTTAAGTCACATCCCAAACCATTTCAGGGACTCTTGGAAATTCATCCTCGGGGCATAAAAGCCTAACAGAGCAACATTTTTGAGCTCCATGGGATTTTGCAAGCTTGTTTAGGCATGGACTAGGTGACCACATTTTCCATCTACTCCCGAGGCATGGTTTTGTAAATTGGACCCCTAAATCCAAATGTTACATTGCTTCTTATTGAGAAAAGCACTAGTTATCGAAATCGATGAAAAAAACAACTTCTGAGGGGCTGGAACTGAGAGTGAGTGGTGATCTAGCTAAAATTCTATGCCAGGAATCCAACAGAGATGACAGTTCCTCAATCCAAGTCTCAGTTTTCATTTTATGCCCAATTACAAGTCGCATCCCAAACCATTTCGGGGACTCTTGGCCAATTCCCGCTCAGGGAATAAAAGACTAACAGAGAAACATTTTTGAGTTCCGTGAGATGCTGCAAGATTGTTTAGGCATGGACTAGGTGACTATATTTTCCATCCTTTCTCGAGGCATGGTTTCATAAATTGGACCCCCTAATCCAAATGTTGTCTTGCTTCAAACTTAGCAAAACACTAGTTCTAGGAATCAATGATTAAAGAAACTTCCGAGGTATGGCACCCAAGAGAGAAGGGTTCTCTAGCTAAAATCATATCCTGGGAATCCATCGGAGTCGACGATTCCTCAATCCGAGTCTCAGTTTTCGTTTTAAGCCCAGTTGCAAATCGCATCCCAAACCATTTCGGGGACTCTTGGCAATTCGTCCTCCGGGCATAAAATCCTAACATAGCATCATTTTTGAGCTCCATGAGATTCTACAAGCTTATTTAGGCATGGACTAGGTGACAACATTGTCCATCTGCTCTCAAGGCATGGTTTCGTAAATTGGACCCCTAAATCCAAATGTTGCATTCATATCATGTCCTTAGTGTTATCACATTAATATGTCCTTAACATGTCCAAAATCAAGAGGGATATCACATTAAATTAGGTGGTTGACCACTAATATTGGTAATTGCACCCTAGTCTAATTTTGCATCCAAAACTAAAGATACAAAACTTTTATTTAGAACTTTGAATATAGAAAAAAAGGTTCATAAATTGGAACTAGGATGATGATGGACTACTCACTAACAACATGTGCACATGCAACTGAAGGTACAACCAAACAGGTAGCTATCAGATATTTCTTCATCAAGTGAGGAAATATTAGGAAAAATAGAGGGAAATGCGATTGCATCTAGTAGATATGATAAGAAAACAAGGACCAGAGGTGAAAAAGTCAGAAGAAAATTTTGTAGACGCGTGAAATTTTTTCTTGCCAAAGGAGGATAATGCTCTTATGATGATGAGAGCATAGGAGACATAGAGGTGCCACTTAGGTATAAGAATTTGGTGAATCAATGGGTACTTAAGGAACTACCTCCTATAGATGTTGACTTCACTGTCAACAATAGGACATATCGCATTGCACCATCCTCCTTGCATGGCTTGGGGCTATTTTCCATGGATGGAATAATTGTAAAATACAATACAGTAACTAAATTGATGGACTATGTTGAACCGTGTTACAATTATAATGATTGGATGCAGATGGTCCGGTACATGTGAAGTATGCAGAGATATGCACTCGCCACAAATTATATACAACTAATAAACAAGGATAAAAATAGGGGAGCGACTATCTATATTGATGGAAGGCCTAAAGCTTCTGGCAATATCATTGGGTTTATAAACAACACATGACCCAAGACAACAAACAAACAATTGAATTTCATATATGAGGGATGTGAAGAGAATTGGGTAGTCCTCTATGCAATAAAATATATATCTCTCGAGGAAGAGTTATTAGTGGATTACCATTTGAATCAAATAGAAACATTGACTAATAGTGTGCAGGTACTTATGCAACACCTCTTTAAGAAACCTCTACTTATTGCAATATATTTTATTATTATCTTTAACATTGTTGTAAATAATATCTTTAACATTGTTTTTTTGTTATCGTTAACAATTTTTTAAATATTTAGGGGTTCTAATTATATTATAATGTGGCAGGATGATCGTGGAAAAGGGCTAGCTGCAGAACATGTAAATGATTATCAATTTCCACTTTCATTTTAGGTTATTTTTATTATTTTATTATATAATTTTATTGAAATAACATTGTTTTTGTTGAAATTATATGTAGTTCGTAGGCCATGTTGATCATGCTTTCGCCAATGAGGAGGGGTTCTATTCATCCCCTAATCTGATGGTCTTAATAAAAAAAAGGATCATTAAAGAGAACAAGGAAATTGCTAGATTCTTAGATCGTCCAGATCAAACTCCCGACATCAAAACAAAGATCAAGCTCCTTATGTCACAACATAAAACATATAAGGTAATAACCATAATTTAAAGTGTTTTTTTTAATGTACTCATATGTTCAATTATGATACTTTGTTCTTTAACTTTTACATTATCTCACAAAAAAACATTTTCTTTTTTATAAAGACATTTTTGGAGCCTGTTCAACCTGTTGTTGGTAGTAGTGGCCCTACAGAGATGCTACAGAGTCCTGATGTGGGCGGTCATATAGCTGCTAGAGTACTATTTACTTCTCCATCTTCCACACCTAATTTAGATAGGAGTCATGACACGCACTGCCAGACATCCACACATCGGTCAGAGTCTAGAGATGGTGGAAGAGATGAGGCTCATGGTGATGTGGTTGACATGGTGGCATTTCCTGGAGCTAGACATGTGACAAGCACGGGGACCCTTCCGTGCACATTTTTGGTCGATGATAATGGACTTCCATTAAAACAATCAAGACTTCCAGGTAGTTTTAATTCATATTTTAATCGTTTAATGTTGTCCTTCTCATATATAAATCATCTAGATTATTAATTTTAAATTAATTATGATACATTTTTGTGTGTAGGAAACAACCATTTTTATAGGCACCTAGAGAGCAAGGCCTTGTTGATTTTTGGGGAAACCTTACGCATGAGGTGGAATTTCCATAATTCCAACCTCAAAAAGGAACTTATGGATTATCTTGAAGGCATATTTGGAGTAGACACGTTCAATAAAAAAGCGATCACATTTGAAGTGGACCAATATTTAAAATACACATGGGATGTTTATAGACGAAGCTTTGTAGGAAATCCTAGGTATGAGCGTCCTCCCTTAATTCGAGAGAGGGAGTGGAAGGCGATCATTGATGATGCAAAAGAGAAGATTTTGAAAAAATTAGGAGAACAAATAACTGGTACACCAAGGTAAATTACAATATTTTGATTTCAATACCAGATTTATTTTTCTTTAGATCTAAATAAAAGTGTGGTTATATATAACATACTGGAAAATTTTGATGATAGGTTACTTGACACTTTGAAGGAAACCAAAGAAAAGATTTCCAAACATGGCCAACATAAGCTAGGCTAGGGTGGCTACTCGAGGTTACATTCATGAATCATAAGTACCCAAACATCTTAAGAATATTATTTGTATCGCCTTACAACTTTCAGGTAATTGCAACCAAAAACAATAAAAAACCATACCCTTATGCAATGCAGGGCGACGACTTCGGAACTAAAACCATGAAGGAAGACCTCCAACTTAATTACAAGTACGGTTATAAATCCATGGTTTATTGTAGGAAAATCATGGGGTAGACCACAAGATCCAGTTTGCAGGATAATGTAAATAAAAATCAGTCCACATTAACCTTTCAAATTACTTATAAAATACATAAATGTTTGATATCATCCATAATTTAATGTCTTACTTTGTTTTAATCAGGGGAGAAATAGTATCAACAAAACCATTAGTACTGGACAACAGAGATTTGATAGTGCAACGCAGCCAGAAGATCATGGTGCTCCCCAACAACCCCATCCTAGTGAGGTGCAACCCCAAGATGTTCTTGTGACTGAGGTCCACGACGGTAAAATGTCTATATATTAATCATATACATTTATAATTCTGTACTTATAAATTTTGACGTTTCAATGGTAGAGAATGTCATAGTTGATCCTCCTCGACCTGAAGATCAAGTGAACATTCTGACAACCATTCCAACGGTGCCAACTAGAGGACCAGGTAAATAATTACATTGCAAAGTTTTTTTTTAATATTAATGAACTACTTCAATGATATTTAAAAATTGTCCATATAAATTTAATATTTTTTTATTTTTGTAGGTGATGGCCCCTCACAGCAGCATTCGCACCATGGGTATGAGACCAGATGTACTCGGTGTGAAAGGATTGAAACAACATCAGTTGTTGAAGATCACTCAGTAAACAAAGACATGGATATGGATGAATTACTTAAGAACTGGAAAGCACAAAAGAAGACTAAAAGAAATTCATGATGTCATGTAATAATTTTATAATATAGTTAGATGTACATTATATAGCTGAACATGTATTGATGCATATAATGCATTGACATTATGGGTAATTTTTCATCTGATAATATACACAAGGCTATTTCTATGGCTTGTATATATCTGTGAATGTAATTTTGTTATACACTTAATGATATTTCAGCTTCTCTTATAAGACTTGGTATATATTGATTCAATACTCCTTGATTCAAGACGTGAGAATCCAAGCAAGACCTGGTGCCTTGTTCTTGGGATATGGAGTCTAGGAAACAAATCGAACTTGAATATGCAATATGCAACTTCCAAAATCGTGTGACATGATATATGCAACTTTGAAAGTCTTGTGACATGTGACATGTGGTAAGCATCTTTTCTAAGCAATGTGCAAACTTTAAACTTGGTGCAACATGCAAAAAGTTTTTTTTGGGAAGATGAAATAATAAGTTTTAAGGATTAAACATGAGGGATTGTAAATGGCCATGTCAAACATTTTATAATATTTTTTTAGAGCATTACCCTTCTTTTCATTGTGTCTCACATGACAAAGAAACAAAATCACATTTCCATTGTCAATTTATATGTGGAGGGTTATTCAAGGTTTCAATACTTTCTTCATATTTTGCTACTTTAATCCTCTCATGGTCATGTTAATTCATATAGAGGTCCATGATATAAACACTCATTGTTATAATGTTGACATAAATTCCAATCTTCACTTTATCAATTAGAGGGCACAATTTGACAACAATTTAATGTTTTTAGTTCCATGAATTTTTTTTTTTTTCTTCAACAACATTAAGGATTAAACATGAGGGGTTGGAAATGGTGATGTCAAACATTTACTCTTTCACACATGTGCATCATCTCAATCTTTATGTCTACAATATGTGGAGGTTTATTCAAGGTTTCAAGACTTTCTTCATATTTTCCTACTTTAATCTTCTCATGGTCATGTTAATCCATATAGAGGTTCACGATATAAACACTCATTGTTCTAATGTTGACATAAATTCAAATATTCACTTTGTCGATTATAGGGCACAATAATGGCAACAATGAGAGAGTTTTGATCATATATCAACTAATTTTTCCCTTTGAAAAAACTTCATTGATGTGCAAGGGAGCATTGTGTCTATGAGAAAAGACCCAGTTTATCCCCCACATATATTCAATAAGGTGTATGGGATAAACACACCCTCAAAACAAAAACCAAAAATCACTTAAAGATAAGTTGTTGCATAACTCCAAACCATTTTCATAGTTGGAGTTTCCTTCACAATATTTTTTTCTCAATGATATTACAAGAAAATTAAATGGGTTGACCCAGTTTTTTGTTTACATTGTCCCTATTGACCTTTGGATGGAGATATTTTGTGGAGAGGTGAGTCAACCTTGGTATAGTTTGGGCTTTCTACTTCATAGATATTACCTTACCTAGGTTACAGACTTGAGAGTGAATTAGATTATTCTTGATACCCACTTGATGCTTGGCATATCCATGTTTTGGATGATAACCAAACACAAGGGAAGGTTTCCATATGTTTGTAAGCTCCTTGAATGGTTTATTTGGATATTTTATTTCACCTAGCAACCACATCCCTTAGTTATCCAATAGGGTAGGCATGAATATGATCTTTGAGCAGTAGTTAGAATGTTTTTTTTCCTTCCATTCATGTTTTCCTTTCTTTTGTGTGTTTACTTTCATGCATAGCCTAGTTTTATTGATGCATTTTATTTTCATTAGAATACTTTCTTACATGTGTTTTCCTGCTTTACTTTTATGTTTTTTTTTTTAAGTAAAAGTATGGAACCTGTTATATTACCATGAGCAAAATACAATAGTTGTTGATGATGCCAGTTGTCCCGCCTAAACAAGAAACTAGGACAGTTGGGCATCCCTTGCCATGTGTTACCCCATTCACCAAATTAACAAAATTAACAGTGTGTCATCCTGCCCGAAGGAAACCAGGACTATCAGTCATGAAGATGGAACTAGATTTCATGAACTAGTTCTAAGAAAACTGAAAGCTAACTGGCCCGAAGCCTAAATTATAGCCAAAAAAGCAAGTTCTAGTCCTGAGCATCACTTAAACTTTGAGCCTGCATGCTTGTCCTCATCCTCATGCTGCCGCCATCCTGCTGGGAACACATAGGCCTATGCGCATGTTGGACATTGTCTCTTTGGAAGAGTTCTGGAATGAGTCGCGAAGAGCATGTCAATTCTCTGGTCAATTCATGCGAGGCGGAAGATTTGATCATCCAACAGACTCCTCACCTCAAAAATGAGATTGAGGTACCTCGAGTCTGCGAAGAGTGGTTTCTCCTGGTTGTGGCTGTCAATTGACCCCGTGGGAGTAGTCTCCTCTACTTCATGATGCGCATGCACCTGTGGATTATATGCTTGCAGCGCTTCCACCGTGGGTGGTTCAGGAGGAATATCCTCTTCAACATAGCATGTGGGTTAAGGCTCCTCTAAGCTGGTGGCATTGGGGCTGGGCAGAATGCTTGTAGTCAAAGGCTTGCTGTCTGGACCAAATTCCGAAGGTGGGTTCTAGTTATCCGGCATTGTGAACAAAGTGTGCTCAGGAATGCTTTCCAAGCCATCCTCTAGGGTAAATTCTTCCACATATGCCATTGGAGGCATTCGTGATGTCATTCTCCTTCGGCTGGCTGCCATTGCTATGGCTTTCTAAAAATTCTTTTTCCTCTGGCGCCGTGATTCAACCGTGTACTAGGAAGCTCCCCTGCGTGGATTCCCTCTCGCTCTAGGAATGGTGGGGGTCCGGTAGATTTCCAGAGTTCTTTCCAGAAAGGTCTCTTTGCTCCAGAACACTAACGAGGTCACAGGGTTCTGCCACTGTTCCCGTGGAATGGCGGAGAAGCTATGGAAATTCTGTTGTTCCAGTGGAGTGGAGGCTGCAAAGAGCGACTGGTGCTTTGCTCTGTCGACCTGAGCGATGAGGGATATTGCTAATATGACCGCCATGACCATTAAAGCCTGCTGGTTAGTGTGTTGGTGGCTGGTACCCTTCCCTTGCGTGAGGGGGCTCATCGCTTGAATGTGCCTGTGCAAATCCATGGCAAGTTAAAGTCAGAGGGGATGTTGGTCGGTAGATGCATTAATACCATGTCCCGGCCTGATCCCGCGTGGCACAATTGCGCGACGTGTCACCCCATCTGGGGTGCTTTACTTTTATGTTTATATTTGGTGAAGTTTTTTTTATTTTTTCCAAGTATTTTTTATTTCTAACTAGGGTGGTAGATTCACCCCAAATTTTGTTTCATTTTCCAATTTATATGGTGTGTAGGTCACAGGTCTATAGAGATTATGGAGTTCTCATACATTCTCACATAGAGTGCATGTCCACGAGTAAGAGCCATATGTTACCCCATGAGGGGTGACACATTTTTGGATATGCTAGCAAGGGTTTCAAGTTGTTTCTTGCATGATGTGTCATGCTCATATTCCCTAGATCTATATAGAGTTCTTCTTGATCTCCACCAAAAACATGATCGTGCTACCTCAACTATGGTGTAGATCACTTTCATGCCAACTCCTCAGATGATAGACACATTGTTGTATAGTATGGCATGGTTCCTATTTGCTTCATTTCACATTCCATGTATCAATACTTATTTGGAAACGATGATGTAACTTATTATCTCATCATAAAGTGGTAAACACCTAATGATTTCCTAGTAGAATTTCATAACATTACATGGTTTTATGACTTTCCTTGTAGTACATTGGGGAACATGTTTTATGTTAGAAGTGTGTCATCTCTTGGATTAACCTATACCATTGGTTTCTTAGGATATATATCATTATCCATATCCCAACCATACTAATCATTTTCCAACTCCCGAGTGTTTTTCAATCCATCCATATAAAAAATTGCATCTTGGTCATGTATGATTTCTAAAAGGTCAAAACAAAAGGTCAAATTGATAAAGCCTGAGTCAATAATCCAATAAGGAGAAGAGGTGAAGAGATAAAGTCAAAATCCAAATACAAATCTTTAGCAATGCTCCCTCACTATGAGGCCAATGCCCCTAGTCTCTAGTTTGTCTATGAATATCTAAATAAAAGGAACTTGTTCAATAAAACAAACATTAAAAAAAACAATTCTTAAAGGGGTAGTAAGAAATAATGTTAAGGATGGTAACTCAATGTTAAGCTATCTCTAGAAGGATATTATATATAAAAATCCTATCTAAATAAAGGTGGATGAATAAATAAATGATTTATAAGACTTGTGCATGTCTAAGATGTTGAGGATAATCACATGAACTCATTCCCCATTCCCTTTCATCATTATTAATTATTTTTTCCTATCTTTCACCTAGGTGCTTAGGAAATATGTGTTGTCTTAGGACTTGATGCATGTATAAGGGTCAATATTGTTCCCCTTGGTAAGACTTTGGAAAATATTAAAACCAACCCCCTTTTTTATGTTGTTCTAAGAGATGTCACCAGATGCCACCAATTAATGTCTTGGAAAGAGGCTAGACCCATCACTTCAAATGGGTATTTTGCATTGGGATACATGTATTGTGCCTCAAGATACATGACATTGCATTGGGATCCATGATGGTACATTGGGATCCATGTACTCATATATGACCATATCTACATGCATTGGGATCCATACCCTTTTCCTTAGGATTCATGTCACCACATTGGAATCCATGACAATGCATCGATCCATGAGAGGGATGCCATGTCGTCACGCATGCCACATAGACCACTCAAATTCATTCTCCTTTATCAATTGGACATTTAATTCACACTTATGCATTATTTATCTCTCCTAGGACCACACATGGGAGTTATTAATGCATTGGAGGATTTGGTTACAAATTATGGAGGTGGATATAGGTTGTTATTTGGACCTTGTGATGATGTGGCATGCATTATTTTTATCTACTTGAGAAGCACCCACCTAGAGGAGGCCACACATGCCATTTATCTTGACTTTTTTACTTGGATGGATCACACATGTGAGAGGTAATGTCATCTTCTTGAGCTTGTTATTCCAGACTTGGTCATTTCCATCATTTGAGAGAGTTGGTTGGAGGATATTTGGGAGTATTTGGACAATCTTGACTCAATCATTCACCCTCTCATGGGAAAATTTCACCTTTATTGAGTGCACCTATTTTATTCTCTTCCTCTAGCCCACACTTGTGGCATTTATTATTATATTTGGCCCATTCTTTAGGGTCATTTGGCTCTTGGAGGGTTTTGAGGAATTTGTTAGATGATTTGTTATATTTTCCCATGGTTTTGACTGGGTTAATGGTTTTGAACTCATAGTATTGAGCTAGCACATTGTGTTGTATTGTATTTTAGGAGGCTCTTCACCTATAAAAGGAAGAGTCCTCCCTCATTTAAAACCATTGGATATTAATGAGAAAATTCGCTTAATATTTGTTTGAGAAACTATTTCTTTTCTTTGTTAATGTTTAGTCATTTTCAAGGTTTATATAAGCACTTTTAAAGGCTTTTTTGGAATAAAAAGGATGCTAGAAGGCCAAATAATTAAGGGTGAAATGCTCCACTTAGGAGGGTTCTCAAGGTAATTTCTCTAACCTCACCCCTTTGATCATTGAAGTTATTGTTCATGCATTAAGGTAGCACGTCTGATGGCTCTATCCTTTTTCTTGGCCAACCTTTCAGTTCACCTTGATAGTAATAGGAAAGGTTTTCATAATGTGTTATCCTCAATCTAGATTGCATTCATCCTCATTGAGTTATATTAGTTCAAATCATGCTAACTAGTTTTGAAAGAAACATCTATATGTTGATCACAAGAGGGTTTGAAAATCATTTTTAATTTAAGTAGAAATTGATCACTTTTATGGATGCCCTAATGCATACTTTGCTTGGAATGGTTGAAATCAATACAACATAACTAGGGTTGAAAATA
>ML792195.1:200816-218387 GCA_009831015.1 Picea engelmannii
CTAATCTGGTAGCATTGTATTTATTCTAAAGTTATTACATTGAGCTCGTTGCCTTATTCTCTCTTTACAATAGTGACACTTCATGTGTTTCATGGCATATACTTATTGAATGGATGCAAACTTATATTGGTTATGAACTTGTTGCAATGATGCTATATTTCATTAAACTCATAATGACCCAATTTCATGCTTCAATGTTTCATAAGTACTTGTTCATGCTTCACTTATTGCACATATGAAATTTGCTAAATGACAACTATCTTGTGAATGAATATACATTTTTTACTTAGAAATTTTCACCTTGAACATTGTATATTGCTTGATCACTAATTATGAGTAACGGTGCATTGGTGTGTTGTGTTAAATAAAGTAAGTGTTTTCCTTCCAAGCATTCATTGAGCATTTTCTTCTCTTACTTTTCTTGAAGAATCAGTTTAGAGAAGTCAAACAAAGTCCTCGTCCTCACCTGTCTAGAAATGCAATGATAGGACTTAGTATTAGCCCCCTAGGAAAACCCTCCTTATGTTAGAAACCATGGCCTACAAATGTAGAGGCAAGGGCACTAAGGTGATAGTGGACGACTTCCCTATCTATTTCCTCAGGCTCTCCCTCACAGGGTAGGACTTTCCTTTGGCAAGAGTTTAAGTGGTAACATGAGAAATTTAGCTAGAAACACCTCAAGCGTGTGTTCTTAAGAAGGGATTTAATGGCACCATATTAAAATGTATAACCCATGAGTAAATATAAAAAAGGAATATAAAATCATATATAAGGCCATTAGATTTTATTTGAACAACAAAGCAATAATTTCTTTGGAAGGTTTGAGTATTTATTTTTCCTCTCCTTTTTAGGACAAAGAAGGCTTTGAGATTAGGGAGATGTTAAATATGTAAATCTAAGTTAGAGTATTTTTTTTTTATTGTGTAATTTTTTTAAGAAGATAGTTAGTTTGAACAGTCGGGTCAGTCAACTAACTCAACCAACCAACAAACAACTTCACCTGGATGACCTATTTAGTGTGCAATCATAGCACCTTCTATAATTGGCTCAAAAATAAAAAATAAATTTTTTGCTCAATTTTTTTTTTTTTAAATAAATTATTGTCGTCGCAATTTCGACGCACCATAGAAATCTTGTGACGCACTTGCTATACAAATCACAAAAAATTGTATAGCAATTTTGTGTAAATATACCCTGTTTTCATCTTAATTGCAACGACTCATAGAAATCTTGCGACACACTTGCTATACAAATCACGAAAATTGTTTAGCAATTTCGTGGAAATATACCCTATTTTCATCACAATTGTGACGTCCTGTATAAATATTGCGACACAATTTCTATACAAATCATGAAAATTGTATAGCAATTTCATTGCAATATACCTTGTGTTCGTCGCTCTTGAGTCGACCACTTCGAAAGTTGATTTGTCACAAACGTTTTCCTTACTTTGCCTATTTGTTTGAGTGTGTGATGATCTCTCTTTATTGTCGCACTTGCAATGATAGATCTACATTGTCTCACTTGCGACAATTTCCCTATTGTGTCGCTCTTTCAATGATTGCTTTACTTAGTCGTTCTGGCGATGATATTTCTTTTTTTTCGCAATCGTGACAACTTCCCTACTGTCATCGCTCTTGTTACGTTAATATAGGTTCATCGCATGTGCCACATCATGTGAAGTGAAGTTTGGGAGACTCAAAATTCGTCGCAATATCCATGACATAACGTCACAAGAGCGTCAAAATAGTCGTCGCAAAATGACACGAATTTGCTAGTGATTGGGATCCTCTAGATGTGTGTCGAAGAGAGTACTATATTTTGTATTAACAATGGATTCAATCTATTACTTATGAATATATTATGCCTTGAATATGGGCTGGAAGTGGCAAAGATATTTCTTTGCAGCCTCAGTGGATTCATCTAGTGAATCCAACTATTTTTCTTTGTCTTGAATTTATGCAAACTTAGCGGCCTTCTCAACAGGGTCAATCATAGCTCTGGATTCAACATGCATGTTGTTGAGTTGTGCATGAAATTTCATGGTTGATTGGCTACATTGATCTAGCAAACCAATCGAGTCATTGACCATGTCAAAGAGTCGATGACACTCATCAACACATGCATGAAGTGAAGACTAGAAAAAATTTCCCTTTGAAACTAATTACATAATCTTTTGCATCATTTCTTTGGGTTGCCTTGTTTCCTTCAATTTAATTGAAACCAACTCTTGTTGCAGGGTATCCATATTTACATCTAGTTGGGATCAGGCAATAGTACTGATCTCAACCCATTGTTGAGGCATGAATGAAGTGATATATTCATGTAGTTGTAGTGCCATCTATCAAAAGGAGGATCATACCTAAAATAGTTTATCTGACACAACTGCAACAAAGGATTTGACCTACACACTCAATAAATGCTCGTATTCCACGGTGGAAAAGGCTACTATGGTGGCATATCAGAGCTATTGTGTTTCCTCAGTGAACTCGTCATTTGTTTTCTCAGTTGCAATGATATATTGTTCTAGATAATCAGTAGAGGCACATAAAATATGTAACAGTTGTGGGGTTTCCTACATAGAAAAATATACAATGGTAAGAGATGTGTCAAATCGAAACCTTGAAGTAAGAGGTTGATCACTTACAAAAGAATGTTATGACAAGCTATGGGTACTAGCACCATCTGGACTACCCGAGGGAGCTCTGAAGCTCTGTGCAAGCCTATCATGGACCTCCGGAGGAAGCGTTGCAACCACACCAGTTTTCTCCAAACATAACTTAAGGATAGCTGGACATTTTTGGGGGTCCTCTAGAATGGGTGAAAGTTATTTCTTAATAGAACTAGAATTGTGAGACGAGTGTGTGCCTTATTGGGTGTCCATTTGTGTATTTGGAGCATCCAAGTCCATTTGTGTGTGTACCTCTCACCTTATATCTAGCTCAGGATGGGGAACATTTTATGGTTGTGTATCCAAAGGGACTTTGCTCTATATTGGGATGGTGGTGATGGAAGTTGTAGTAGAGGGGTCGAACGATTCTGGTAAGACAGTGCCAAATTGGGTGTGGTTGGGGCATGAGGAAGTTATGAATGGACATCAATGGGTAAGGTATTATTTTGGTTGGGTATTTCCTCAAAGATGGGGGTATATTTATGTGTCAGAGGTGGATCATCTAGAATGGTTATCACAGTGGCCAATGAGGGAAGGGGGGTAGTGGTGTGAATGGGAGTGGTAGCGGTCTCAGTCAGAGGTGGAAGGGAAAAAAATTATGTGGTGATAGTGACAATGGGGTCAATGATGGACTTGGAGTGCAAGTTGGTGTGTAGCTTCTTTTGAGGGAAAATATAAGTAAGGACTTCACGAAATTGCTTACCCAATATAGTAGCGTCATCCAGGATAGAGGAGATGGGAATCTGAACCACCCCCCAAGTAACACTTCCTCTTCACCTTCGTCATCCCCTTCCTCTAAGATGGAAATTGTCCTGTCTCACTTTACCGAGTTGTTCTATGCACCATAGGTGTACGGAGGAGATGTTCGTTACGCAATGGTAGGCATTGTGTAAGAGACAACTAAATTATTCCTTTCGATAATGACTCCTAGACATGAGTTGAAATTATTTTCTAACATGGCCTCACCCAAATAAAATGGTAAAGGGTTCATATGGAAAAGAGTTGGAGCAACTCCAAGAGGTTGCACAAATTTATGATCATGGCTCATCCCGAACCAAATGTTGTTGGTGTGTCGATTGAGCAGTGATTGTGGGATTTGTGGCATTTGTGTTGCATCAAAGAGGTCTCTATAACATTGAGAAAAGGATGCAATGTGATTTTTTTAATTGGTGGTCATAGTGCAGATATTCTAGGGGTCGAACAGTTTAGCAATGCAGTTGTCAGATGCACGAGAGAGGTTGCGACCCTGCAGTGGATACCACTTCCACACAATGAATTCTACTAATAAGTATCCATATATGAAGTACCTGACCTTATCGCGCACATCCATGCAAGGCTGGAACATTTATGTGAGGAATTTTTTACACCAATTCAATGGTGCACCATTTTTGTTGAATTCTACTACTATTATGGCATTGTTGGCCCTTGACCAAGTTTTGGGAGTTTCTTCGTCATGTTGACCTATTTTGGGACTTTGATAGACTATCGGAGGAGTGCAAGATGAAGTGGAGATCATGAGATATCGGACCCCTTTTGGGCCTCTTTTTGGGTTGTTGGGAATATGTAACGGGAAAGGGATGTCGGCCCATGGGTTTACCCATTTTTAGGCCTATTTTGTAATGTATAAATAGATACCTAGGCAATGTAGGAAAGGGTCGATGATCTAAGTGCCAAGTGAAAGTAATAGTTGTATATGCTCTGTGCATGCTGCGTGAGACTTGCAAGGCTAAGTGAAAGTGACTATAAGGGATTGAGTATAATATTTTATGTTGTAACCTAACTCGGGGTAGGAGGATCTAGCGAGGTGCGCACAAATCTCCTATCCTATGCAGAGTGGGGTTTGTATGGATTTGTGCATGTAGATGATTGATTGAAGATAATAAAGAAGACGAGTTGGTGGATGTATCCCCAGGAGAGGGGTGAACCATGTAGTCACTATGGTATCTTTCTTGGTGCTTATCTGAATGTGTTTATGTCTTCTTTCTTAGTGCTTTGAGATGATTAGATAGATCTTCTTATGCTCAGTGCTAATGATGTATGGAATGTTAGATCTAATACAAATGAATATGCTCAGTGCTTGATCAGTTATGTCTGACTTATTTTACTTACACTAAGTTCTCATATATGGTAGATTACTATGAGTACTGTGAGGCTCTGTTTTATCAACGAAGTAGATAATGATTGCATGTTAAAGAACTAATGGTGCTAAGTGCTTTACTAAGTTGTATAATCACATATCTGTGGACCAGCTAAGGTTGCAGACACTTGGGTCCTGCAACCACCCCTGCTTCTAGCTCGGGTGAGACTTCATCTGCTTCACAGGTGTTGGCAAAAGGGCCAGTAGTTAGGGTTTTGTTGGTGTGCTCTTGTAGCGTTGAACCCTGGGTTTTCCCCTGTGCTAAAAAATGGGTCCGTTGTTGGGACTTGAAACTATGATTTCTAGGAACTAAGAAAGAGGAAGCTCTGTGCAAAGATTCATCCTGAAATTGTGAAAGATGTGTGCATAGATTTGTTCCCTAGTGCACAATATTCTATTTGATCTGTAAATATTTGTGCTAAAGAAAGAAGGTTGGATCTGTAGAAAAGAAGTAGGATCTAAAATCTTTTTGCTCCAATAAAGGTAAAAGTGAGAAGTTTTGAATGAAAAAGGTAAGATCTGAAAGCTTTGTGCTCTATAAAAGTAAGATAAGTGGAAATTTTTGTTTCTATAGTATGGATCTAGGTATATCTGATAGGTTTTTTCCTAGTTTGAAAGCTAGGGTGTTAATAGATGAAAGAAGGTTTGATATGAATAGATTTGATAAGAATAATGAAATATATGTTATACCTATGCATAGAAATAATGTTTGGATTAACAAATGGATGCAGGATCCTAGAAAGAATTTGTTGCAGGTTAGCTACCATGATCCTAGTGCGTAGTATAGAAGAGGTTGGGGATCATTGAAAAGAAAGAGAGGATTAACCCTCTGTTACAGTTGTAGGAGGTCGGGACATCTTGCTAAGGAATTCCCTGGTGGAAGATCTAGTTGTCTCTATTGTAAGGCTATGGACCATGAAGTGTTGGATTTACCTAGAATGATCGGTAAGCTTGAAGGAATGAACCTGATTCAAGAGAACCCTAAGCCAGATCTAGAAAAGGTAGAACCCCAGCAAGAATCAGAGAAATTATGGATATGGATAAAAGAAACCTTGAATGACCATTGGCATGTCATCTTATCAGAGATTTTCAAAGAGAAGGAATGCATTGAAGCAAGAATAGGGGACTTCGAAATTGATGGTGTTCTGGATGAGGAAACACAGATCAATAGTATGCTAGAGAGAACCTGGGAAGCTATAAGAAGGCCTTCTATGATCCTTTCACTAGGAGGAATATGTTTATTCAAAGGAAAGCTAGTAAACCTATGTGGAAGTCTCACTCGGATACCTATGACTGTCAATGGAAATTTGACAGAAGAAGACTTTGAGATTATTAAATTTTTTGAAGATAACACCCCGTTTACCATGCTAATAGGAAAACCTTGGATTGATAGAGATCAAGCTACATGAAAGGAAGAAGAAGAAGTTTTGGAACAGAAGAAGCAAGAGTTAAAATACTTTATGACCAGAAGGATCGTGCACTTGATTGAGGAACAAAAGAGAAGATCGCAAATATTTAATACTAGTAATTGGGATGTCGAAGCTAAGAGAACACTAGAGGATCCCTAGGAGATTGAATTACCTACCCCAGGTACAGAAGAAGTATTACCCAGAAACCTGTTGACGGGTGAAATTGACCGTCCGTTAACTGGGAGAGTGAATCCGGTCTGGGGTTGTCTAAATAACCCAAGCCATTTGGGATAACCCACCCTGACAGGTTTAGCGGCTACGTTAGACGATCTAAGTCCTAAGAAAACAAAAAGAAAAATACTCTAAATTAACTAATCTAAATGAAAAATAACAATTAAAACAAACTAATAAACAAATCTAAACTATTTATATATACATTTACTATCTAATACTACACAACTATAATTCTATAAAATCAAATGTTCAATTACCAACAGAGTCAAATTTATTTACAAATGTACAATATTTACAAATTACAAAGTTGAATGAAAACTTGAAAAACTCATTTGTAATCTGTCCTAAGACAGCTAGACTATTGTTTTTATTTTATTTTATAATTTTATGAGAAAGAAATAAAATAAAAACTAACTATCTAAACTAAGAAACTAAAATAATAACTCTAACTACTAATCTAAATTATACATATATCTATCTAAACTAATTAAATAACACTAATAAGCTAACCTGTAAGAACGCTTTCCAATTTGTCCTGTGTAAAGAATCAAGTTCAACTATTCGATGGGAGGAAACTAGCATCAATCCTCTGCAAGCCTCTAGTAAACAGTAAGCAGCAGTGCCCTTTTGAATATCGATAACAGAACAAACAAGACATAAAAGTTACAACAATCTTATGATTTACAAATCATAACATTTAGATAAATCTGCATGCAAGGATTTGTATAAAATGATTCAATTAACGAAGAAGAGAAATCTGTGATTCATTAACTGAAACAAAGTAATTGTTTTATTTATTTATTTTAAATAAGAGAGATCAGATATAGATTACACATTAATCAAATCACATCAACCTGCAATAGATTACGATAGCTAAAGTAGTCTATAATCGACTGCAAAATGATATGAATAGAATCTAAAACAAAAGATTGATATATTGAAAGCGAAAGCTGTTACAAGACATCAACTTTCATCCCAGTCTGTATCATAAATCCATAGTCTAGTTCTCCCACAGTGAGGATGATGAGTTTATTACAAAAAATTGACAAGTATTTAAATACCTCCCACAGGGTAAAACATCCTTGTGGGAGTTATCAAAACAATTTACACAAATCTGGGAAAATATCCCAAGTCTCTATTTCTAACTCAAACTAACAACTTGAAAATAAAAACTATATCACACAAATATCTCCTATATTGTCACAACATGCCCAAATTGATCATTGCAAATTCGTATGTACCTGAACAAGGACAAGAATAGACAATATTAGAGGATATTTTATTGATAAAATTGATAAAAATCTAATTTCTAAGACTAGCTACAGAATCTTGCGATTCTGTAGCTGGTCTAAATTGAACACAGAATCATATTAAAACCAATTCAAAACTCAAAGAATTAAATTCAAACTATTAAACAAGAATCTAATTGATATTTGAAAACCAATGAATCATTCAAATCAAAAACTGTTATGCTAATTTGAAAGCAAACAATATTATGATCAATCGAATGATTACAGAGATACATGTACTCTGTTTCATTTGTTATCACAGTTTTGGGTAAATAGAATCGCATTAGATACTTGACAACAATGAAATCATTTTCATAAACTAATTGAAATCGACACAAATAGTTGCTTCAGCCTTCAACAAAATCATTGTCGAATCCAAACGAAATCACCAAGATCATTTTTTCAAATTGATATAATTGTATTAACATATACAAATGACCATGATGTTTACAAACCAAATGAAAACTTGTATGTAAATTGAAACAGATGAAATCGTAAACGAATTAATCAGTTGATAACAGGATATATGGGATTTGTCAAACGTTTGTCATTGCCAATTAGAAGCGGACAGAATCGATTGACAGTCAACGAAATCATTACTTGAATCAATTTCAAAACGAACTATTAGCCGAGTTTTCATATGAATTCAATTAGAGACAAAATCGTTTTTGAAAATCAAAACCAACAGAGCAGCATCAAATCTATTTTTGATATCAATATAACTCAATACAGGCAATTGTGCTAACTCAAGATGTGCAGCAATCAAACGAATCGAAATAGTTGGTGTTTGACACAGTCGTTATGAATCAATACAACTCCATGATTTTAGCGAATAGATGTTTTGCACAGATCGAATGTAACCAGAACCGAAACGAAAATATCGATTCGACACAAAACGGAGCCGTTCGTGGCTAATTGAAGTCAACAGTGTTGTTTTGATTTTATTAGATTACATCATATCCATCAACCCAGTCACTAATAATGATGCATAACACATATAGAGGATCATACCAATTCAAGCCCACGAAATCGTTTCAAAATCAAATCATAAGAACTAAATCAGAGCTGATGAAATCCAATCACAACAAAATCATACCAAATCAAAACATAGCCGAGCACAGATTTTAGTACAAAAATCTCCGATACAGGTCAGATGCAATCAAAATCAAAATGAAAACAAACCCCATTGATTTGGTTAATTCAAATCAACAGAATTGTTCAAAACGAATCAAACCCAATGAAAACCAATCAATTGCTAAACTGGGCACGACCAAATCGCATAACCAAATCACAACCATATTTGACTTTAGTAAAATGAATCTATTGTACAGGATCGATAACATAACCATTTTTTACAATCAAACTATGAAAGAATCATTTTGAATAATGAACAGAACTAATCGAAACCCAAAACCAATTCATTATATTAATCCAAGCAATTCATAAAATGCAATTGATATTGAAATTCATACCTTTATAATCAGAAAACAACTTGGTCATGATAACTTGGAATTGATGAAGGTTGTTTCCGATTCGACATTCCTAAAAACGATCGAACCAATGGTTTTCTGCTTCTTGTCATTAGCTTGAAGTCTGTCCCTTTCTCTTGACAGTATTGCAACTTGGTTTTCCAATGATTTGATCTTTGACTGTAATACGGGAATGTCAGTGTAGTAGCACTCCAGCCACACGTCACATTGGCTGCATGATGTCTGCTCAGGCTTCGAAATAGCAGTCAAGGGTTTGTTCAACTCACCGAGGGTTTCATTATGAAGCTTGATTCCTGGGTAATTAGGATTGTTCTTTAGGCATGGGGGTAAATTAAAAACATAGTCATAGGGTGGCTTAGAGCATAGGCCTTGGGAATAGGGATACTCTTCAGCTAGGAAGCGCTCGATATCGGAGTTCGAGTCCTCACTCAGAACTATGGGCTTTTACTCATCATTTGGCTTGGGTTTATTCCGGGCGGCAAGTATTGATATTAATCGAGCATGCTTTTTACCTTTGCTATCGACAATAGGGTTACCCTTGACCTTCTTACTCACAGGCTTCTTTACAACCTCCACCTTGTCTTTTATGATGTCTGGTAGGTCGATATCAGGGCCAACCGAGGGTTTAGGAGAGGGGAGTAGGACATGGAAAGGCACGGGTAGCCCGACCATAGTCTCACTAACCATGGATTTGTCGATTTGGACAGACTCTGAATCAACAAAGCCATTTCGAGAGAGAAAATCTTGTCAATTATCGTCATGAAGGTTGAAATGGTCGATGACGATGATTCTAATCAAGCCATGGTGAAACAAGCTGCTGTCATCCTTTTTGCGTTTAAACCTATTAGCCATTTTGTAGAGACTATGCAAGAAGTAAAATGGCATGTTCAATGGATAACCCATGAAATTCATCAACAGTCGAAGGTGACAAAGAAAAACCAATCCATACTGACCCTCACAGGTCACAAATTGTTTAACCATTATCAAAAGATCATGCCACCTAGGTTTAAGTGTGGAAATAGGCATACCTTTGTCACAGGATGTGACCTTTCGTGATACGAATAGCAAAGACCATGACACCTCATCAACTTTAGAGTTTTTAAACCATCGTTGGCCCGTGGCTGCTAATCCTATGGCAGAGCTAATGAAATATTCATTGAGTTCAAGCTGAATGTCACCTACTTTAGCCTTACACCCATCAAAGTTAAGGGAAAATTGTTGTGCAACAAACAGATTGAAACCCTCGAACCTCTGTATAAACATGAGCCAACCATTATCTTCTAAATCCTTACGGGCGTTATCAAAGAGTAACAGAGATTGACTACCATTTGACTCTATTCGCACCACCAGTGCCATAGATAGGAGCACACGGTGAGCGATGTGAACGAACCAGGGTTTGAATCACAACATACGCAGGGTCAGAATGCTCACAAGCTTACCCGAAACTAGCAAAGGTGTAACAGGGATAGGGGAAGACATTAATGACATATCGTGTGAAGGTGGTGGAGCTAGTTCATACATGCAAAACAGTCATAGATAGAGTACAACCGCCTGTGCAAATAGCTATTCAACCCATTATTGTATAGGTTAACAATTATGCCATTCAATCGACCAATGAAATCAATGGTAAGTGGATTAAACATTCGCGTGAGAAATAGTTATAGTTTCAAAACCAAACAAATGAATTGAAACCAATACCAAGGGTTTGATTATGTGACATGTGTTGTAGAGAATGATTTACACCAAGAGTTTAACCATAACACCAATGCGTTTTGATGTAACCAATGTGCCAAGTGAATCGATGAAAGAACATGTAAATCCAATAACCAATGCATGACAAACTCAATCGCACATGAAACGAAATTATCAATCAAAGAATGTCAAATGAGTATAGATCAGGGGTCTTGCCAACTGTATAATGATGATTATATTGGAAACACAATGTGCATATTGACAAGGAAGATCGCAACAATTCAGTGACGATTTTAATGTGACTCTGAAAGCTAGGTTTTCATGCTTGCAATTGTGAAAACAAGAACAAAAGTAAGTGTGCACATAGCGCAAAAATAATAGGGTCGTTTTATTCAAGGATTGCGACAAAAATTCAGGTTTGCAAAACACTGGTGTAGGCAGCTTATAAGGACAGTAGAAAAAATGTGAATTGGCTGCTAGCAATGGCGACACACTGGTAGAAGCAGTTATCTCTACCAAAAGAACAAATTCAGATTAGGATAATGATAAAACTTCTAACTCAAAAATAACAACCAGAAAATCGTGTAAACATCATCATTAACCAAATATTCCAGCATTGTTTAAAGGATGAAAGCTTATAGCAGTCTTAAGACAAGCGAGTTGCGATATTAAAGACAAAATCTCCAATACTGTTGACAGAGCCACTGCTGCCCGCAAGCGTCCATAGCCTCGACAGGGTTTCCATTTAACCCACTCTGACATTCGTATCATTCCAAGAAGTACCGGATCAGAATAAAGGACATTTTAAGGTCAAGTTATCTCATTTTTGTAAATTTTCATATACCCGACATTGTTTCGCTGTCAGCGGGCTTGTTCAGTACCCCAACGAAGTTGTCTTGGTGTCATGCATGCATTTACCCGCTGCCAGTAGACCTGTTCAACATCCCGACAGGTTTACAATCATTTCCCATAGCTCTATTAATGATTTATTTTGTTCTATATAGTTGAGCGGGGTGACACTGAAAATTATGATATTTTAACATTTTTTTTAGACCTCAACAAATTTTTTTTTTTTTTTGAATTGTCCTTTATTAAGATCCAGTGATGTTTCATTTACATAACCAACTTTCTAAGGCAAGGAGACATCTTCTGAGTCATTCCCTTAAGGAATAGGGACAGCGTAAAAAGATAATGGATGATTGCAACAAGCTTATGTTAGAGATTGAAATCAGTTCTTTCAAACGACAAACTTTTGCCAATCACAGATGTAAATTTCAGAAGTATACAATTGATGTTTATACAATTTTCTTAGCAGTCATTTTAGCGAAGGAATTTTCTGTTTTCTTCATCTGAATAGTCAAGTATGCAGGTATGTGTATTTTCAAAAACACAAACTGATAAATGAAAAGGAGAAATCCAAATCAAAACAGCAAAAGAAAAGCAAGCCAAGCAAAATATGTACATAATGTACAAGGGTTGTTATCAAGCAAAGTATCTTTTCAAGGCTTGGCTATTCACCGGATATATGTCAGGCTGCCCCTCTAGATTTTGCAATAAAAAAGAACTGGGACCCAACTTCTCAGCAATTAAAAATGGTCCAAGCCATAAGTTTTGAAATTTTGTGTCCTCTCCCTTTCCCTCATGCGGTTTATCCCATTTAAAGACGGGGTCACCTACCTCGAAATTCCTATCAGAAGCAGAGTTAGAATTGAACCAGCTTTTAACCAATAGTTGATGTTGATCTTACTTACATTTAGCTTGGGCTCTTAATTCTTCTAGCTTCATCAAAGCGTTAATTCAGTTTTCTAAAGGGGGACAATCTTCTTCTCGAATTTTCTGTGATAACTGTAGTGAAGGAAGAAGAATGTGTGGTGGCAGAAGTGCTTCTCTTCCATAAACGAGAAAAAAGGGGGAGTTACCTATAGTGGCTTTTGGCATTACCCTATCAACCCACAGTGCGTTTAACAGTGCATTGTGCCAATTTTTGTGATTTCAGCCACCGTTCTCTTGATGATTTTAATTAAGTTCGTATTTGTTGATTCTGCCAATCGATTGCCCTAGGGGTAATAGTTAGCAGAATACTTCAATTTAATTCCTTTTTCCAAAGAGAACTCACTCATCTCAAGGGAGGAAAATTAAGAAGCATTATCGAATACTAAATAGTAGGGGATACCAAAACGTGTGATAATATTCAAATTTAGAAAGGCAATTACCTGACTGGTGTTGACAGTTCTCAACGCGACATCTTCAGACCATCGGGTAAAGTAATCTGTGGATGTTATGATAAACTTATGCTGTTGTGAGGATGGGGGGTTGATCGGACCTATGATATCGAGGCCCCACTGTTGAAAAGGAGAGTCTACTGATACGGGCTGCAAAGGAAAGGCTAGTTTTTGTAACCGCCCTGATGCTTTCTGACAAATAATATACTTATGACACAAAGCATGGGTGTCTCTAAAAAGCGTGGGCCAGTAATAACTGGCTCTTAAAACCTTATGGGCAGTGGTTTCACCACCAAAATGACCACCAACTTCTCCTGCATGCAACTCTAGTAAGACTTTTTTTTCTTCGTCTTTCTCAAGACAGCGCATCAGCACACCATCAAAATTTTGATGAAATAGGATACCATTAACCAAATGATAGGAGGCAGACTTTAATCTTAACGCTCTTATTTTAGTGGGATCCAAGTGACGGGGGGCTGACCCATGTTCAAGACAGAATCTTATATCATCATACCAAGGACTGACAGAGTTTTGTGCACAACATATTTCATTTTGGTCATGTTGTCCTAGGTTTGACGTATCGCTTTCTTCTTGTTGTCCTGCTGCTGGATCAGAAACTAACTTGCATAACCCTTGGCCTCTCACTATTTGAGCTGGGGTAATTTCTACGTCGTACTCTTGTAAGGAGGTGACCCAGTTAGCCCTGTTTTCACCTAGTTCCTTCTGCACTAACAGGTTCCTGAAGACTGGATAAGGGACAATAACTTTCGTCCTTGATTTCAAAAGATAATATCGGAAATGCTTAACTGCTTTGAAAATAGTGTAGGCTTGCTGATCTACTGTTGGGTAACTAAGTTCAATGCCTTTGAAAGCAGAGCTCATAAAGGCAATGGGTAATTCGTTGTTTTTGGCGTTCTTTTGAGTTAGGACGGCGGCATAGGAACGGTCAGAAGCAAAAGTGTAGAGTGTAAAGTATTGAGAAAAGTCGGGGCTCATGAGAGATGGAGCGTCTATTATGACCTTCTTTATTGCATTAAAAGCTTGATTTTCTAGGGGTCCCCAGTGATATTGGGTGTATTTCTTAATCAAATTCTGTAAAGACCTGACCATTTTGGAGAAACTGGGGACGAATCTCCTCATGAAGTTAATCTGGCCTAAGAAAGACTGCATAGAATTTTTGGAAGTAGGAGGGGGGAGTTTCACGATGACTTGAGTCCTTTCGGGGTCGATAATCATCCCTTCACTCGACACAATAAATCCCAAGAGTTTACCCTGTTCTACTGCAAAGATGGATTTTTTAGGGTTTAAGGAAATGCCGTATTTACGACATCGTTGTAGAACGGCTCGTAAATGAGCTAGATGATCGGTTTTGTTTTTATAAAAAATAGTAACGTCATCTAAGTAAACTATGACGGACTGATTGACTAAGCCTTGAAAAGAAATTTCCATTGCTCTCTGGAAAGTGGCACCGACATTAATCAATCCAAAGGGCATTTTTCGATAAGCGTAGGTACCCCAAGGAGTGTGGAAGGTAGTTTTAAGTTGGTCTGGAGGAGACATCAGGACTTGGTTGTATCCCGAGAAACCATCCAATGAGGATAGCCTCTCAGAACCAGATACATGTTGAAGGATCTGTTCCATGGGTGGGACAGGATAGTTGTCTTTATCAGACGCTCTATTAAGGTTTCGGAAATCGATGCATAGTCGAATTTCTCCACTTTTCTTCCGGATAGGGACAAGGTTAGAAACCCATTGAGTGTGCCTAACAGGGAAAATAATCTTAGCATTTAGGAGCTTATTCAATTATTTTTTAACGGTCGGTTCAAGCTTAGGGTGCATTTTTCTCAATTTTTGTTGAAAGGGTGAGGTTTGGGGTTTCATGGGAATGACATGTTGTATGATGTTAGGGTCAAAAGTTTTAATATCATCATACGTACATGCAAATACATCTTTAAATTCTTTAAACAATTTAATAAATGCAGCTTTTTCTTGTTCAAAACATCCTACCCCTAGATTAATGCATTGCAGATTGTCCTTAGTCCCTAAGTTTACTTTTTCTTATGATAATGAGGAACTATTGGTTTTACAGTTGACCGTCTTTTTAAATTTATCTTGAAAATCATAAAACTTCTATAATCTAACTACAAATTTAGGGATCGATTTTACCATGTCCGATGAAGATTTAGGAGTTCTCGGATCTAGTATTACCGTGAAATCGCGTAAATTGTCGTCGTGAGTGCATTCGTCTATCACCGTGCCTTGAAAAGTTTCTTCCATATGCAGGAAGTTAATAATCTGTTGATCGTCGTCGAAGACTCTCTAGTTCATGATGTTGTCGGCACTGATGGCCGGAACAACAGTTCCATGGAGAATGCATCCGGGGACAAGCCTTCTGTAGGAAAGAGTTTAGAAGCTACGTTAGCTAATAGATCTGCTTCAGAATTATTCAATCTAGGAATAGAATTTATATTGAAAGCAACAAATTTATTGATTAAATTCCATACCTCGGATTGGTATCTTTTCAGATGCTGAGACAGACAGTGGATATAATCTCTTACCTATCTAATCACGACTTCGGAATCACCAAAGACAGTCAAGTTTTGAATGTTCATATCCAAAGATTTTCAGAGACCTTGTAGTAAAGCCTCATATTTTGTACTCTTATTAGTACATTCAAATTCTAACCTACATGTAATCAACATTTTGTTACCTGCCGGATCGATAATGACGTAGCCTGCGCCAACTCCTTCTTTGGACTTTGACCCGTCAAAATAAAGAGACCAAATTTGATTTTCATCGGGTACATGAGATCATTGTGTAGAAGTTGTTGGCTGCACATATGCTATAATATCATATTGTTTTTCTGGATTGGTGATAGCTGAAGCCTCGGCCATGAAATTGCCGAAAAAGGTATCCATCCCTTGTACTTTAGGTGAATCAACAGAAGGTGTAAATGGTTCATTGGGATCGTTTAAATCTGTGACCGTGAACTTAAGGTAGCGTTCACAATTTACCTTGATCTTGTTGGGCTTGTCGTTCTCTGGAAGCCATAGGTGAGACCAATCTATCGCGAAATAACCGTGTAGCTTCTCCGACTAGTCCATGCTTAAAAACAGACCATACACTTCTGGAATATCCATGACAATAATATCAATGACTTGATGAACCTTGGGGTTAGACGATAATCTTATAAGCACATTCTTTAGTTCGCCTATAACTTTAACATTGGTCCGATCAAGTTGTATGATTTTCAAGGTGGATGGTTCAACTTTGGCATTAATATTTTGGCATACAGATCATGGCATCACGTTGGATGATGCTCCTGAGTCCACCATACAATTGTGCACGTTTCTATTAAAGATTTCAAATGTTAACAAAAATGGAGGTACATTTTTGCGAGTGCTAAGGGTGGTAGTTTGTGGCTTTTTACTTGCATTTTCTAAAGCTACTTTATCTACATTATTTACATTATTTACATTACTTACAGGAAGGCTTCCTTTATCTTGAGGATCAAGATTATTTTTAGTGGAAGTCTTCTGAGGAACTTTGTTCTGCACAACCTTGTTACCACTTGAATTACCCTTTTTGCCATTCTCTGAGATGTTCTGTAACATTTTTTGTGGCATAAATGGAAATTTCAATAACTCATAAACAGAAATGTTAGCTCTCAACTTTTTAAGATCTTCAACTACATCATAATCTAAGTTGGGGTTCACATGACTCTGTTTAGTCTCAGCTGGTTTAGACTGCTTTGGAGGTAAATTCGTAGTGTTTTCGGAAGAAGGTTTGTTTGATGTCTTACTCCTATTGTTGTATGGATGCACTGTCTCGAAGTTAGCTTGGAAGATGCTATCCGAGAAGTGTCCAAAAATATTTGGAGAAGACTTTTCTTCTTAAATTGTCTCTTATTCAACTACCTCCTCAGGAATACCAGGAGGCATCAAGTTATCCTGGGCTTCTAGAATTGTTTGAAGGGCGCATTGCAGACTTTCTAGATTAAGACCCTCGGTGTTTGAATTAGGTCGGTTGGTGGGAAAAGGTTTCCTGAATGGGGGTTTGTAAGTCCCTTTTCTCGAGGAAGCTTCTTCGGTCATCCTTTTGAAGTCTATAACTTGATTTGACAGTTTTTTAACAACTTTAGTTAAGTTTTCTAAATCCGAGCTTTCAGGTTGTGCTTTACTTTGAGTAGGTCTAGGGAGGATTTCAATCTTCTTTTTGGAAGAATAACTAGTCTCTGTTTCGTTGCTAGTAGAGTATTTAAGACTAAGTATGCAAGATACCAGATATATAAAATATGAAGAACAGAAACGAAATGCTAGAAATAACAGAATAACAGTAAAATATCCAGCATAATCTTCGCAATACACAGAAATGATATACGAAATAGCAACAGAAATAGCACTTGAACAGAAATAGCACTTGATTCA
>ML792195.1:224766-236255 GCA_009831015.1 Picea engelmannii
AGGAAGATCCTTCTAGAAGCGGAAGCTTCTATTAGGTCTTCTTACATCCGCCTAATTCTCTTTTATTGAAAGGTCTTATTAATATTGACCTTTATTATATCCGAATACATTAATCTACCCATGTGCGGGTTAGGACCTTAACAAAGTATGTCTTTTTCAATCTGGTTGGCCTCCGCGAAGGCTTCTAACAACGTGGCTTTCTTAGATCGTTTAACCCAAATAGCTATACTCTGATGCAAGGCTTTATTATAGTACGCTATTATAAGATTCTTGGCAGGCATGGAATCCGTAGGGATTCGGTTATTAAGTCTTAAGAATCTTTGATTGAAGTCTTTAACCTTCTCTTTAGGGTTCATTCTTAAGTTAGAAAGATCCATGACTAGGACTTTCAAAGGCTTACCGTCTCTGAACTTTTCCAAAAAGCATTACTCAAACTTTTCCCAAGACACGATGGTATGGGGTTGTTGGGCAAAGTACCATGTAGATGCATTGCCCTCGAACGTATAGGGGAACAACCTACAGACTACGTCTTCATGTTTGACATTGCGGAGTCTTATGGCTAACATAAAAATTTTAATGTGATATTCAATGATCTGTTTTGAATCAGGGTCAAACTTAGGAAGCCATTTCTTCGGATGTTTAGGTAAGGGATGCTGAGCTCCAGGTACAGCTACGGCATCCTGGTAAAGCCAAGGTCTAGCATAATTGTTCTGGTTGGCCATTGGTGTAGTGGGTGTGGAAGGATGAGAAGGGGAACTTCCTTCGTCGGAAGAATCTCCTCCAAAAGAGGAAGGAGATGATGGAGGTGGTGAGGGAGGTACTCCAGATCCCCCTGCGGTAGGAGTGAGGATTGGATCTGTAGATTTCACAGTGAGGTTAATGCCTCCGAGCTGCTCTCTGATATCAGAGAAATCTAAAGGTTGATCCAAAGGTCGATTTGGTTGCCTCAAACGGGCTAAGGCACTATGAGTTCTTATGAGAGATTGGCAGACAATCTTTTGTATGTCACCACCTGTAGGATTTGGGGTTGCTGGCTCAAATGTGATCCGTGGATCTTCGGTTAATGTGGTTGTTGTTTGAGGGGGGATGTTATCATTCGAATGACTTCTTGTCACTATAGGTGAGCGGTTAGGTGGTGGAGGAGTCTTACGACCGCCTCGTGCCATTAATTAATTTCAGGCCCTCCTTCTAGCACCATTGTTTGATGGGCGAAATTGACCATCCGTTAACTGGCTGAGTGGATCCAGTCCAGGGTTGTCTAAATAACCCAAGACGTTTGGGATAACCCAGCTTGACGGGTTTAGCGGCTCTGTTAGCCGATCTAAGTCCTAAGAAAACAAAAAGAAAACTACTCTAAATTAACTAATCTAAATGAAAAATAACAATTAAAACAAACTAATAAACAAATCTAAACTATTTATATATACATTTACTATCTAATACTACACAACTATAATTCTATAAAATCAAATGTTCAATTACCAACAGAGTCAAATTTATTTACAATGTACAATATTTACAAATTACAGATTTGAATGAAAACCTGAAAAAATCATTTGTAATATGTCCTAAGACAGCTAGACTATTGTTTTTATTTTATTTTATAATTTTATGAGAAAGAAATAAAATAAAAACTAACTATCTAAACTAAGCAACTAAAATAAAAACTCTAACTACTAATCTAAACTATACATATATCTATCTAAACTAATTAAATAACACTAATAAGCTAACCTGTAAGAATGCTTTCCAATTTGTCCTGTGTAAAGAATCCAATTCAGCTATTCGATGGGAGGAAACCCACATCAATCCTCTGCAAGCCTCTAGTAAATAGTAAGCAATAGTGCCCTTTTGAATATTGATAACAGAACAAACAAGACATAAAAGTTACAACAATCTTATGATTTACAAATCATAACATTTAGATAAATCTGCATGCAAGGATTTGTATAAAATGATTCAATTAACGAAGTAGAGAAATCTGTGATTCATTAACTGAAACAACGTAATTGCTGTATTTTTTTTTTTAAATAAGAGAGATCAGATATAGATTACACATTAATCAAATCACATCAACCTACAATATATTACGATAGATAAAGTAGTCTATAATCGACTGCAAAATGATATGAATAGAATCTGAAACAAAAGATTGATATATTGAAAGCGAAAGCTGTTACAAGACATCAACTTTCATCCCAGTCTGTATCATAAATCCATAGTCTGGTTCTTCCATAGTGAGGATGATGAGTTTATTACAAAAAATTGACAAGTATTTAAAGACCTCCCACGGGGTAAAACATCCTTGTGGGAGTTATCAAAACAATTTACACAAATCTGGGAAAATATCCCAAGTCTCTATTTCTAACTCAAACTAACAACTTAAAAATAAAAACTATATCACACAAATATCTCCTATATTGTCACAACATGCCCAAATTGATCATTGCAAATTCGTATGTACCTGAACAAGGACAAGAATAGACAATATTAGAGGATATTTTATTGATAAAATTGATAAAAATCTAATTTCTAAGACTAGCTACAGAATCTTGCGATTCTGTAGCTGGTCTAAATTGAACACAGAATCATATTAAAACCAATTCAAAACTCAAAGAATTAAATTCAAACTGTTAAACAAGAATCTAATTGATATTTGAAAACCAACGAATCATTCAAATAAAAAACCGTTATGCTAATTTGAAAGCAAACAAGATTATGATCAATCGAATGATTACAGAGATACATGTACTCTGTTTCATTTGTTATCACAGTTTCGGGTAAACAGAATCGCATTAGATACTTGACAACAATGAAATGATTTTCATAAACTAATTGAAATCGACACAAATAGTTGCTTCAACCTTCAACAAAATCATTGTCGAATCCAAACGAAATCACCAGGATCGTTTTTTCAAATTGATATAACTGTATTAACATATACAAACGACTGATGTTTACAAACCAAATGAAAACTTGTATGTAAATTGAAGAAAATGAAATTGTAAACGAATTAATCAGTTGATAACAGGATATATGGGATTTGTCAAACGTTCATCATTGCCAATTAGAAGCGGACATAATCGATTGAAAGTCAATGAAATCATTACTTGAATCAATTTCAAAACGAACTATTAGTCGACTTTTCATATGAATTCAATCAGAGCAAAATCGTTTTTGAAAATCAAAACCAATAGAGCAACATCAAATCTATTTTTGATATCAATCTAACCCAATACAGGAAATTGTGCTAACTCAAGACGTGTAGCAATCAAATGAATCGAAACAGTTGGTGTTTGACGCAGTCGTTATGAATCAACACAACTCCATGATTTTAGCAAATAGATCTTTTGTGCAGGTCGAATGTAACCAGAACCGAAACGAAAATATCGATTCAAGACAAAACAGAGTTGTTCGTGGCTAATTGAAGTCAACAATGTTGTTTTGATTTTATTAGATTACATCGTATCCATCAACCCAGTCACTAATAATGATGCATAACACATATAGAGGATCATACCAATTCAAGCCCACAAAATCGTTTCAAAATCAAATCATAAGAACTAAATCAGAGCTGATGAAATCCAATCACAACGAAATCATACCAAATCAAAACATAGCCGAGTGTAGATTTTAGTACAAAAATCTCCTATACAGATTAGATGCAATCAAAATCAAAACGAAAACAAACCCCATTGATTTGGTTAATTCAAACCAACAGAATTGTTCAAAACGAATCAAACCCAATGAAAACCAATCAATTGCTAAACTGGGCACGACCAAATCGCATAACCAAATCACAACCATATTTGACTTTAGTAAAATGAATCTATTGTACAGGATCCATAACATAACCATTTTTGACAATCAAACTATGAAAGAATCATTTCGAATAATGAACATAACTAATCGAAACCCAAAACCAATTCATTATATTAATCCAAGAAATTCATAAAACGAAATTGATATTGAAATTCATACCTGTATAATCAGAAAACAACTTGGTCATGATAATTTTGAATTGACAAAGGTTGTTGCCGATTCGACATTCCTAAAAACGATCGAACCAATGGTTTTCTGCTTCTTGTCATTAGCTTGAAGTCTGTCCCTTTCTCTCGACTGTACTCCAACTTGGTTTTCCAATGATTTGATCTTTGACTGTAATACAGGAACGTCAGTGTAGTAGCGCTCCAACCACACATCACATTGGTTGCATGATGTCTGCTCGGGCTTCGAAATAGCAGTCGAGGGTTTGTTCATCTCACCGAGGGTTTCATTATGAAGCTTGATTCCTGGGTAATTAGGATTTTTCTTTAGGCATGGGGGCAAATTAGAAACATAGTCATAGGGTGGCTCGGAGCATAGGCCTTGGGAATAGGGATACTCTTCAGCTAGGAAGTGCTCGATATCGGAGTCCAAGTCCTCACTCAAAACTATGGGCTTTTGCTCAATGTTTGGTTTAGGTTTATTCCGGGCAAGTCTCGATATTAATCGAGCATAATTTTTACCTTTGCTATCGACAGTAGGGTTACCCTTGACCTTCTTAGTCACAGGCTTCTTTACAGCCTCCACCTTGTCTATTATGATGTCCGGTAGGTCGATATCAGGGCCAACCGAGGGTTTGGGAGAGGGGAGTAGGACATGGAAAGGCACGGGTGGCCCGACCATAATCTCACTAACCACGGATTTGTCGATTTGGATAGACTCTGAATCAACAAATCCATTTCGAGAGAGAAAATCTTGCCAATTATCGCCGTGAAGATTTAAATGGTGGATGACGATGAGTCTAATCAAGCCATGGTGAAACAAGATGTTGTCAGCCTTTTCACATTTAAACCTCTTAGCCATTTTGTAGAGACTACACAGGAAGTAAAATGGCATGTTCAATGGATAACCCATGAAATTCATCAACAGTCGAAGGTGATAAAGAAAAACCAATCCATACCGACCCTCACAGGTCACAAATTGTTTAACCATTATCAAAACATCGTTCCACCTAGGTTTAAGTGTGGAAATAGGCATACCTTTGTCACATGATGTGACCTTTCGTGATACGAATAGCAAAGGCCACGACACCTCATCAACTTTAGAGTTTTTAAACCATCGTTGGCCCATGGCTGCTAATCCTGTGGTAGAGCTAATGAAATCTTCATTGAGTTCAAGCTGAATTTCACCTACTTTATCCCTACACCCATCAAAGGTAAGGGCGAATTGTTGTTCAACAAACAGATTGAAACCCTCGAACCTATGTATAAACATGAGACAACCATTATCTTCTAAATCCTTACGGGCGTTATCAAAGAGTAACAGATCTTGACTACCATTTGGCTCTATTCGCACCACCGGTGCCATAGACAGGAGCACACAATGAGTGATGTGAACGAGCTAGGGTGTGAATCACAACATACGCAGGGTCAGAACGCTCACAAGCTTACCCAAAACTAGCAAAGGTGAAACAGGGATAGGGGAAGACATTAATGACATATCGTGCGAAGGTGGTGGAGCTAGTTCATACATGCAAAACAGTCATAGCTAGAGTACAACCGCCGACACAAATAGCTATTCAACCCATTATTTTATAGGTTAACAATTATGTCATTCAATCAACCAATGAAATCAATGGTAAGTGGATTAAACATTCATGCGAGCAATAGTTATAGTTTCAAAACCAAACAAATGAATCGAAACCAATACCAAGGGTTTGAATATGTGACATTTGTTGTATAGAACGATTTACACCAAGAGTTTAACCATAACACCAATGCGTTTTGATGTAACCAATGTGCCAAGTGAATCGATGAAAGAACATGTAAATCCAATAACCAATGCATCACAAACTCAATCACTCATGAAATGAAATTATCAATCAAAGAATGCCAAATGAGTATAGATCAGGGGTCTTGCCAACTATATAACGATGAGTAGATTGGAAACACACTGTGCATATCGACAAGGAAGATTGCAACAATTCAGTGACGATTTTAATGTGACTCTAAAAACCAAGTTTTCACACTTGCAGTCGTGAAAACAAGAACAAAAGTAAGTGTGCACATAGCGCAAAAATAATAGCATTGTTTTATTCAAGGATTGCGACAAAAATTCAAGTTTTCAAAACACTGGTGTAGGCAGCTTATAAGGACAGTAGAAAAAATGTGAATTGGCTACCAACAAAACCCTAGGAAATAATTTCAACGGTGTGAAGTAACTAAGACCAAAGAAGAAAAGAATCAGAATGAGAAAATCATTACCGAGACTAAGCTCACTGGAAAGAAGGATAGAAAGTTAAGAAAGAAAAGGGATAATACTAAAATATTATAGGAGGTTCTAGAGGAGACTTCACATAAAGAAAAATTACAGAATTTGAGCTTCGTCGGGATATCATAACAATGACATATGGCACTTCGCCATGATGAAGCAATATAGTCGTTGGGACCGATATATCTGTTCAACTTCCTCTCTGAACGGACATAAAAAAAATAAAGGTTTGTCATCAGACTATTGGAACACTCTATAATGGAAAGAACGGAGTTAATGAAGCCTTCTTATCCATTGCAAGCGATCTATTACAGAAGTTGTGTATTTATCCCGCCACACCATGCAATGAGAACACTTTTGATAATTGAGAATTTGAGCTCGCAACCTTGATTAAGATTGCTCAGTGGTCACTATGCCTTTTCCTTCTACCCTGTTGTAGTGCCCACGTTACTTTGAGAACTCAAGATATCCATCCGGAGCACATATGTCTGAAGAGCTCATCGTTGAAGAAGCAATTGCAATATAAGTTCTGATTGACTTAATGGCTAAAAGAACCATGTCAGGAAGAGGACTATCTACAGGTGTACAGGAATCATCGACTCGAGGAGTGCAAGCCTCCCCGTCGACTGCTCGATCCGGCCCATCCCGGACAACCGATGAAAATATAACTAAGCATAGAGATGATCTTGTGAATGCTAAACTTATTCCAAGAATTCTACCTTCTTATCTACCACCTCTGAGTGGCGCCATCACTCGTGAGAGTTTACCCCGCGAATTTGAGTATTTTTTGATCACTGCGTACCTTCCGAAAGAAGTGCACGTAGTTCGTGTCAACCAGGATAAGCTCACCACGTTGAAGTTCAGTGACTTCAACCTTGGTGATAGGAAGGCTTACAATATGCTCGCCCCTCATAAATATCTGACGTGAACCAAAGGAAAGAACTCCAAGATTATCGCTCAATCATGGACCCAAAACCTCGTGCAATCAACCCTACTTAATGTAATGAAGATTTCTCACTTCAGTAGGCATCAAGAAGTGAACGTATGCGTCAAGTTGTTGTTCTCCTTATATCATATAGGATACTTTTTTTTGAAGCACCACATCACAATGGATCCGACTTTGATCAATCGGATCACAGGGCTAAGCATGCAGGGCTCCGACCCACAAGATTTTTACCCTAGAAAGAATACATATCACACTCTTATGCATAAGATAAAGGATACATATAGCGATGTCGAGAAGGACATGTGAGGCTACAAGGTATCCTCTATCTAGAGTGGTGCATTGCACCTTACCTGTCAGTTGATCGTAGGCAAGCTAGTTCACAAGAACCGACCATCAGATTTGTAGTAGACCTCGCAGGGAAGTGCGCAGAGGGCCTACATATGAATAGGGCCAAATACTTGGTGAACCAGTTAGAAATGGACTGTAGGGAAGCGCATGACTAAGGGTACGAGTTCCATTTTAGCTGGCTACTTATATTAATCGCTTTCATCGCACGGGAGATGCCGGAAGGTGCAACCTTCCTGGATGTCGATCCCTTTGAGCCACTGGCCATGAAGTTCAGTATGTTGTGGTACTCCAACGACATGAAAAAGCAGTGGCAGTCCAATGTCGTTTTCCACACTTATTACAACCAACTAAAGATTGCAATCCAGACTATGCCTCGCATCACCCCGAACACACTTCACAGATTTAGGCCATTGATGAAATTCATCATGGACCGCCACTTCATCTACATCACACCGCATGCTAATGAGAATCACCAATAGTTACAGTCCTACTACAAACTAACAAAGGAAGAATTAGAAGAGATTACTAAGGAGTGGTCGATGGACCTCCTCATCCCAGCTAACCCCACAGAGCGCTTTGATGTTGATAGTCCAGAAGTCATGCACGATACACCTAGACAAAGCAAGACCAAGAAGAATGAAGAATCCTAAGATGTCCATAACACTTCAGCACAAACTCCTTCTATCTCATCTAAGCATGGAGGTGATGGCAGAGAGATAGATCGCACCGAAGTTGAATAGAAGAAAGACAAGGTCACACAACCAAGGGACGAAGATAATCCCTCAAAGAAAAGGAAGGTTCCCCTTTGAAACCTTCTTCAATGAAGAAAATGAAAGAAACTAGAACCAAGTTTGAGACCACCCTTACCTCAGACGAATTCGACTTCATCATCGTTGCACTGAACGATGCTTTGTTGGAGATAACAGAGAAGCAGAAAGCTAAGAAGGAGGATATGTTCAGTTGGATCAAGGTCAAATTTGAAGAAGTGCAGTAGGCACTACAATCCAGCCGCGCAATATCCATTGCACCACTGATGGAAGGAACACCAGAAATGGGAGATGAGCCGGCTCAACTCCACCGAATTGCTGATACGATCGAAGCTCGCCTTTGACAAGAACAGGAGGAAACAATAGAAGCCACCCAGGATCTAGCGCAAGCATAGGGAGATCTGTTAGAACAACACAGTAATGTAAAACAAGAGAAGCTTGTTATGGAAGAGAATTTTGATGAAGAGAAAGAAGAGCTACAACAAAGAAAGGAACAGTTTCTCTCTGAGCAACTTGAAGTTAAGGAAAGGGTCAATAGATCACTTCGCTCTATGACAAGCGTTGAAGTCTAGACTGAGGACCAAGTTCCACAGCAGGTGGCACAATTGGAAGAGGTAATCTAGAAGCTCTAGTAGAGCATCACAGATCTATAACTCCGCGTTGTACCCAAAACCCCTCAAGAGATAAGAGACAAGCAAGAATAAATTGCTTGTAGCGCAATTGGCAGATTAAAATCTCTTTCCTTGGAGTGCAAGCAGCTAAGTAATCATAGTGCCCAGAGATACGAAAACCTTACAGAGAATCCATAATTGCAGATGCTGGAGTCACAACTCCAAGAAGCAAAACAACATGTGAATATGCTACAGGTATAGCTAAAGGCCTTTTCAGTTGTAGACAGGATGAAGAGATCGCATGAACAATGCATAGCTTAGCAGTAGGTTCATATTCTTCAAAGTAAAGTGATGAAAATCACTCAATGACTTTAACCTGTGCAAGATCGGGCATACCTATTATTTACAGAGGTCAAGAGCCAAGGAGCAGAGCTTGATGTAACGACCCTGATTTAATAGATGTATATGATTATTAATTATAATTAATTTAATAATCTAACTGTCCTAAAAGTTAGCTAAACAACAATTATTTCTTAAATAACCTTAACTAATTAATTATTATTAATTAGTTGTTCATGATTGTCAAGGATTAATTAATTATTAATTGACTCATTAATTAATTAAGTAAAGGATTAAAGGGGGTTAATAAATTATATTGTTAAATTAAAGCTTACATATTCAAGAAGGGATAGGACATTAAATATAAGATAAGATAATAAATAAGAAATGACAAAATAATAAATAAGGGGATAAGGAGCATTAATTACAAAAGGATAAGATAATTAATAAATGGAGAAGGAAAGTAATGAAGGAGGGGGAAGTCGGTGAAGGGGAAATATGAGCGGAGAAGGTTTATGAAGGGGGATTATCATTCTACGGGATATTGGGATTGTTTTATGGGGCTCTCCTAGATTTGCAGAGAGGGGAGTTGAGTTTTGGAGTCGGATTGGATCAGTACAGGCACTGGTTTGCTGGAGGTTTTGGGCATGGGGGCCAGGATATCCATATGATATCCTAGAGCTAGGTAGTTGTCCTAGTTGGCAGGGAGGATAGTGGGTTTGGGCAGTGTTGGTCAGTGCATCAGGCAACAGGAAGGCAACAACAAGGCAACAAGGCGACAAAAATTAGCATCAGGACTAGGTAAATTGTTTGTGAAATGGCTAAGTTATTTTTATGCTGTAGTTAAATGTTAAATGTTAAATTCTGCTGAAATTTATATGCTTATTTGAAGTTAATGAATTATTTACGCACTCAGAAATTCTTTGTTAGAAATGTTATGCGTAATTGTAAGGATTTTTTTTTTAGGCTTGTTGATTTTTTTCTTACTGGCCACTACAAATGGTATCAAAGCTTAGGATGGTATCAGAGTCATGGAAGACATGCTTAGGATGTATGTCATGGATAATCAAACCCAGTGGGAGAAGTAACTACCTTTGGTGGAGTTTGCCTACAATAACAGTTATCATAGTTCCATTGGAATGCCACCCTACGAAGCTTTGTATGGGAGGCCATGCAGAACACCATTGAGTTGGGATAGACTAGAAGACCGAGTAATAGTTGGGCCATAATTGATTCAAGAAATGGAGGAACAGGTGATTCAGATTAGGCAGAGACTAAAGGAAACACAAGATAGGCAGAAAAGTTATGTGGATGCACACAGGACCGACCGAAGTTATGAAGTGGGAGACTAGGTTTTCATTCGCATCAGGCCTAATAAGAGTACCATACGGTTCGGGAGGAGGACAAAATTGTCACCTTGGTTTATAGGACCATTCTGGATGCAAGAGAAAATTGGACCTGTTGCATATCATCTCGTACTGCCACCCCACTTGCATAAAACTCATAATGTATTTCATGTATATGTTTTGCATCATTATGTTGCTGATGAATCACATAAACAAAATTGGAAGGAATTGCGGGTATCGGACGTGGGATCCCTCACGGTAGAATCGTTACGTATATTGGACCATAGAGTCTGAGAGCTCAGGAACCGTCTAGTAGACCCAGTTAAGGTCCAGTGGGGCACGTATAGTCCAGGATCTGCTACTTGGGAAGATGCTGAGACATTACGACGAGACTATCCCTCACTATTTTGACCACCTTGAGAACATGGTTCTTGAAGGTGGGGTGTATGTAACACCACCTTTTTTTTGAAATAATGTAACTGCGAAGAGCATTCTTATTATTGGATTAAATCCCCATTGTGGATTAATCAGTATTATTATTTTGTTATTGGATTAAATCCCCATTGTGGATTAATCAGGTCATTATTATTATTATTGTTATTAGATTAATCCCCATTGAGGATTAATCATGTCGGTAATTGTATAAGGAAAAAATCCCCTTTTGCGGATTGGTCATCGGACAATTACAAAGTGCAGAATAAGAAGTCGGCCCCAACAATTATAATGAAAGGGATAGAATTAATTAAAGGTGGGTTTACCCACCCAGAGTGAGAGGTCGGCCCTGCTAGATGGTGACTCTTCACACGTGCCAGATTGATATAAATAAGAGGCTAGCGCCTCACTTCTTAGACACACTTCACTTGCTCATTCTCTTATG